>MU378368.1:0-37195 GCA_022495175.1 Hypoxylon argillaceum | reverse complement strand
AAACAATAAATTTATTAAAAATTAAATAAAATAATAAATATAAAAAAATAAAAATAATAAATAAAAAAATATTTATATAAAAATATTAATTTAATTAAAAAAATTAAATTTATTTTTTAGTTTTTTTAACTTTAGTTTTTTTTTTAAAATATATAATATTATTTAATTTTTAAACTTATTATTAATATTATATTTATTATAGTTTTTATTTTTACTTTTAAAAAATATAAGTTATAAAAGTTAAAATAAACTAAAATTAATATAATTTAAAACTTTTAATTTATATAAAAATAATTTTATAGTTTATAAAATAAAAAAAAAATTAAATTTTTTAACAAATTAATTAAATAATGTTTAAAATATTTGATTTAATTTAATTATTTTATTTATTTTTATAATAGTTTATATATATAGTTTTTTAGTTTTTTTTTTTATAAATTAAATAAAAAGTTATTAAACTTAAATAATAATTTTATTAAAAAATATATATTTAAACTTTTAAAATTTATTTAAAGCTATTTTATTAATTAATTTAAAAATAATTGCTACATTTTAACAATAGTTTAAAAATATATAAAATTTTATAAATAGTTTTAAAGTTTTTATTTTAAATAAGTTGTAAATATTTCTATTAAAAGTTATAATTAAATTAAATTTTGCTATATATTTAAATTAATTAAACTTTATTTATTTTATATTAAAAACTGTTTTTGTTTTAAATTTAATGCTTTATTAGTTAAATTTTATTTAATTTATATTTTTTATATTATAAAAGCTTTAAATAAAAAAAGCAAATAAATAAACAAAACTAGTTATAAAGTTAAAATTTAAAAATAATAACAATAAAATATAAAATTAAAAACTATTTTAATTAATAAAGCTTAAAATATAAAACTTATAAAATAATAACATAAAATAGTTTATATAAAGTTTTAATAGTTATATTTATAATAATAAATAAAAAAAACTACTATTTATAAATTTAAAAACTAGTTAATAAAAAAAAAGTATAAAATTTATTTAAATAATTATATTAATAAAAAAATATAAAAATACTAATTAAAAATTTAATATAGTTAAATAAAAAAGTCACTTTAATAAAAAAAGATTTTATATTATAATAAATCTTATTAACAATAAAATAAAAGTAAATAGTAAAAATAAACCAAAACTTAAATTAAGTAAATTTTTTTTATTAATTTTAAGCTAGCTTTTTTTTTTTTATATTATATTTTTAAATTTAATATATAGTATTATTTTAAATAGTATGTTTTAAATAATATAGTAAATTTTATAATTATAACAATTTTATTTTTTAATTTTATAATTTTTTATTTTTTTTTTTTATATTAGTAGTTATTATTAACACTTTTATTTAAATTTTTAAAATTTAATAGTTTGTTTTAACGTTTTAATTAAATTAGTTTTTTAACAGCTATATTTAAAACATTAGAAATAAAAACTTATTGTAAAATTGTTCAAATTGATTTTTTAACAGCTGTAGTAATTAAGCAGTAAAAAATTAGCAATATTATAACTAAAAATTAACTAAATTAGTTTTTTAACAGCTATATTTAACAAAAAATTATAATTAATATTAATATAATAAATTTTTAGTTAACAAGCTATAAATTAATTAATTAAAACTTTGTACAAAATAAGTTATTTTTATATTTTATATAAAATAACTATGTTTATTTTTAACACTATTATATTTAAAACAATATTAATTAATTAAAGTTTGTTATTTTTTTAAACTTTGAATTTTTATTAACTTTTATTTATTTAATATTTATAGTATTTTTAATTATTGTTTTTTTAAACTTTGATTTATATTTATATTTTTAAACTTTGTATTAAATTTTTTAACTATATATAAAATTTTTTATTTATATTTTGTTATTATATTTTATATTATTTATATATTTGTAATTATTTACTTAATTTTATATATATATATTACTTGTTAAAAAATAAACATTTGTTAAAAAAATTTTATTTTATAATTTATATTTAAATTACACTATATATAACTTTAAATATTTAAATTGTTTTATATTTTTTTAATAAAAGCTTGTATTATTATTAATAATAAATTTAAATCAATTATATAAATTTTATAAATTAATAAGCGTTAAAAATTTTATTTTAAAATTAATTAAAATAAACAAGTTATTTTTATAAAGTTTAAAAAAAAAACAAATGTTAGTTATAAATATAAAATATAATTTTGTTTTAGCTAATAAAACTATATTTAAAAACTAAAGCTAAATATTTTTAATAATTATATATTTTTAACTATTTATATTATATAACAGTAAAAAGTTTTATATAATAAATATAAACTTTTTATTTATATTTTTAAATGTAAATTTTAAAATATTTGTTATTTTTTTAAAAATTAATAATAATATAACTTTTTAAAAATATATTTAGTATAAACTTTGAAATGTTTAAATATAAAAAGTAATTATTAAGCAAAATTTTAAACAATTTATTAAACATTTAATTATTTAAAAAAAGTTAAATATAATAACTAATAGTATAATTAACATATAAAAAAAGTTAAAAAATATAAAAAACTAATTTGTAACGTTGATTTAATTGTTTAAGTTAACAATTAATAAAATTATTAATTTAATAGTACTATTAAAAAAAAAACTTGCTTTTTAAATTAAGTTAATTTTTAAAAAAAAGCTAACTAATAAACTGTTGTTACAACTTTTGTTACAACTTTTATTTTAAGTAATTATTTTTTTTTTTTTTTTTTTGTAATTATTTAATATTAAAACATTTTAATAGCAATATATACAAGTTTAAGTATTATTATTTTTTTTTGCGCTTATTTTGTAACTAAAACTTGTTAAATTATAAAAGTTAATAAGTAATTTTTATTACAACATAAACAAAATGTTGCAATATATATTAAATTAAATAAAATATATAATATTTATATATTATATTTTTTAATTAAAATATAGTTTAATATAATAGTTTAATTTAATTATAACATTAATAAATCAAATTAATTTAATATTTACTATTTAATTTTAAATTTAATTAGTTCGATTTATAATTAAATTTTAATTTAAGTTAACAAAAGTATTAAATTTTAATTTAAATAGTTCATTTTATTATTTAATTATATATTAATAATTAAATAAAACAAAAGTTTAACTTTTATTATGCTGCAATAATTGCTTAACTAGTACTTTTTGCAATATATAATTTATTAATTTTAACGATTTAAGCAATTTTTTATTTAACGATTTAAAAAGCTTATATTAGTTTAAGCGCAATTTTTTTTTAAACAAAAATTTAAACAAATTATATAAAAACAATTAATATTAAAAAAATTTTATATTATAAATATTTAATTATAATATTAACAACTTTTTTTTTAAATTTTAATAATTAAAACAATTTAATGTTAATTTATTTAATTTAAACTGTAATAATTTTAACAACATAAAACTAATTACTAACAAAAACAAGCTAATTTTTATAAATATATATAGTTTTGTTAAATATATTAATTCTTTTTTAAAAAACAAAAATATTGCTAAAAATAATATTAAACAAATTTTAACTATATTTTAAATTTTAATAAAAAAACTTATTATTATATAATAAAACAATAAATTAACAAACTATATACAAATATATTTAAAAACTAAAAGTTTTATAGCTATATTTAATAAGTTAATTTAATAATTTATAATATAAACTGCAATTGTAACAAAACAGTTTAATATAGCTAAGCTTATATTTAAAAATATAGCTAAAAACAACATAGTTATAACTAATTTTATTTAAAAAAAACTTCAATATATATAAGTTATAAAAATATTAAATTGTAATAATTGTAACTAGTATAATGTTATAACAGCTATTTAAACAAATATAAACTTTAAAATTAAAATATATTTGTTAGTTTTTATTTAAAGCAAAAATAACATATTGTTGTTTTATATAATAAAAATAACAAAAACAAAACTAATTTTATTAGCAGTAACAAAAAAACATTATTTTAAATTGTTTTAAAAAGTTTGTACAAATTAAAATATTAACAATTAAAAATAGTTTTTTAAAAAATTTATATATTAAAATCAATATAACAAATAAAAGTTTTATTATAAATAATATAGTAATAATTAATATAATTAAAATAAATTTTAAAACAAAAAAAACAAGTTGTAAATTTAACAAAATTTCTTTTAAAAACAAAAGCAGCAAAATAAATTTCGATTTTAATAAAACAAGTTGTAAAAACTTGCTTAAAAAAAAAAAAAACAAAAACAAAAAAACAATTAAAACAAATAGCAAAATAAATATAATTGTAACTATATTTATATAGTATAAAATAATTAATTTAAAAGCAACAAAAATATATTAATTTTTAGTTTAAAAAATAATTAATTTTTAAACGAAAATAATAATATATATATATTAATTAATTACAATAAAACATATAAATATTATAATTAAATGTTTAATTTAATAAAATAATATAATAAATATGTTAATAAATATAACAAATATATTAAAAAGCAAATCAAATTTTTGTTTTTTATATATATATTATACTGTTTATATAAACAATATAGTAATTTGTTTTTTTTTAAAAATAAATTTTTTATATATTTAAAACAATGTAAGTACTAAAATGTAAATTTTATATATTAAGCAGTTTTAATAAATGTAATACTAATAGTACAAAATAGCAAATTTTTTAAAAAAAACAAAAAAGCTAAACTAATAGTACTATATTTATAAACAGTATTATTTAAAATATAAAAAGCTAATATTTAAACAAAAAAGTTTTTAAACAATTAGTTTTTATATTTAAAAGTAATTATATATAATAAGTTTAATAAAAATAACATTATAATTTATATAAATATAAAAACTAAAAAAAGCTTAATAGTATATAAAACTTTTATTAATTTTTTATATATAATTAAATAATATAAAAAAAAAGTTAAAAGTATTAGTAATAAATATATTTAATATATAAACTGAGCTATTTTTATATTTTATTTATTAAAATATAATAACTATAGCTTTTTTAAGCTTTTAAAAGTTATTAAATTTATATAAATATTAAACAAAAATATTAAATTTGCTATATTTTTTAAAAATAACTTTTTAAACTTTTATAATATAGTTATTAATTATAAAAGCTATAAAGTTATATTTATTAATATAAACAACTTTAAAGTACTTTTTTATATATATTTTTAAGTTTATTTATATATATATAAAATAATATTTTTATAAAAAGTAGTTTTAAAACTTAAAAAAACAGTTTATATATTTATAATATATAAATTTTTACTTTTAAATTATAAATTTATTTTTAAATTTTTTTATAAAAATAAAATAGCTATAGTTATAAAATTAACTATTTTGTATTTAGTTGTACTAATAAACTTATTACTAGTTAAAAAAATAATTTTTAAAAGTATTAAAATAAATACGATTTAAAAATATATAAAATTAAATTATATTAAAGCTATATAAAAAAAGTATATAAAAATAGCTATATTAATAGCTAAAATAGTAGTTATAAATAATATAAAAGTTAAAACTACAAATATAAACTTATAAACATTTAAAAATATTGTAATATTAAATATATTTTTTATAAATCAATTTATTTTAAATATAAATGTATTAAAAATAGTAGTTATAAAAAATTATAAATTAAAGCTAATACAAATTTAAAAAAATATAAACTAAAATAATATAGCTAATATAATTAATATATTAAAATTATAAAATATAGTTAAAAAAACTTTATTAATTAATACTATATATAATATAATTAAAACTGTTTTAAAAGTAAAATTTATAAGTTTTAATTTAAATGTAGCAGTAATAAAAGCAATAAAAAAACTTAAATTAAAAGTTTAAAAAATTGCTATTACAATAAAAATTAAAAAGTTTTTTAAAAAAAAAAAAGTAAAAGTAGCTGTTAGTTAATTTATATATATTAGTAAAAATTTACTAGCTTAAAAAATATTAAATTTATTAAAAAAAATACTTAAAGTTTAGTTTAATTAAAATATTATTAATATTTTAAAAAATAAACAAATAAAAATATTTTTAATAAATAATTAATAAAAGTTTAAATTTAATAATTGCTTATACTTTTTAAACATTAAAAATTATTAAGCAGTAAATTTAATATTTAATAAGTTGTACAAATAAAGCTATATAAAATAAATAAACAAACTATTATTTTTTATATATTCAATTTTTATTATTTAATTATAAAAAAAAAAAAATTATATATTTAGCTTGTAGTTAATTTATAAGCTTTTAATAAAATAGCAGTATTAAATAACTATTTATTTTTATTATAATTAAAAATAATAGTATTAATTTAAAAAAAAAGTTATATTTTAATAATAAATACAACGTTTTTTTTTTATTAGTTTAAAATTTATTTAAAATATTAAAATAGATTTATTATTATAAGTTTAAAAAGTTTAAAAAAATTTATAATAGTATTAATAAAATTTTAAAATTTATTTATATATATATAACAATTTATAAACAAATTGCTGCAGCTTTACAAATATTACTGCTAAATATTTATTAACAATATTATAATATTTTTTAATAATAAAAAAAACTATTTAAAACAACTATATATAATATTTAAACTGTTTTATAAACAGTAAATTTTGCTATTTTTTAAAAAATTATTTCTAAAGTACTTATTAATAAAACTATTAAAATTTTAAATAAACATGTTTGAACTGTTTACTATAGTAAAACAGTTAAAAACATTTAAAAATTTATAGTTTTTAAATTAGTTAAAAATATTAAAATAGTACTTTAAAAATATAAAATTTTTAAAAATACTATTGCTATATTATATATAATATATTAAATTGCTATAATAATAAAAAGTAGTTTTTTTTAATAAAAAAAAGCAATTAAAATATATAGTAGCTAATAATTTTAATAAATAATAAATGTACTATTAAACTACTTTATTTATTTTAATAACTAAAAAAAAAAGTTTTATTTAAAGCTATATAAAAATTAATATATAATAATATAATTTTATATTATTATAATTTTATTAAAACTTTGTTTATATAAATTAATAGCTTTTTAAAAAAAAAGTTTGAATTAATGCTATTTTAACTAAAAAATAGCTATATTTAAAAATTAAAAATATTAATTTTAAATATATAGATTTTGTTAATTATATTTTTAAGTAAATATTTGTTGCAATTTAAAATAAAATATAAACTTTTAAAATTAAAAGTTATATATATTGTTTAAAAATATAAAAAGTTCTAAATAATTATAAAAGTTTTATATAATTTAATAATAATATTAATTAATTATTTAATAACTAAAAAAATATTTAATTAAATTAATATTAATATAGTTTTTATAAACTAAACAAATAAATACTTTATAAATATATTTATTTATTTGTTTTAATATAGTTTATAAATTTTTTATTTGCTAAAACAGCTTAATTTTATACTAAATATTCTTAATTAATTTTAAGCTATAACAAATTAAATTAATAAAACAAAAAAAATTATAAAAATAAATAAAAAGCTAATATTAAACTAAATCTAAATAGTTATAAAAGCAGTAATAAAAAATAATATATAAAAAAATATTATTATAAATTATAATAAAAATTTTAAATATTAAAAAATTTTAACTAATATTTAAAAAAGTAACAAAAATATTAAAAACTTTAAACAATTTAAATATTTGTTTATAATAATTAATAATTTATTATATAATATAAACAAAAAAAAAAAACATAAACTATATATACTTAATATATAAATTGAAAAGTTTTTTAAAATTGCTTATAATAATAAATATTATTTTAATAAACAAAAAATAATAAAAGATTTAAAAAATTATATAATTAAATTAAAAATATAAAAAGTTCAAATATATTTTAAATATTATAATAAATATTAAATATATAATACTAGTTGTAAAAAATTTTATAAAAATTATTAATTAATTAAACCAAAAAATATAAAACTAATAAAAACAATTGTAATAAATTTTATATTAAATTTATTAAATATATTGTTTATAAATATATTTTAATAAATTAAAAAGTTTAATTATTACAATGTAATAATAATAGTTATATATATTATTTTAAAAAAGTTACTGCTAATACTAAGTTATAAAAAATATATAGCAAAAAACTAAACTGCATTTTTAGTAAAGCTTTTGTTTATTTGTAACTAAAACATTTTTATAAAAATTATATTAAATAAAAATTGCAAGTTTATATTTGTTTTTTAAAAAAAACTATAAAAAATAATAAATATAAAGCTTTTAATAACTATAATATATTACTTTTAAACAAACAATTTTTTAAAACGTAAAAATTAAACAGTAAAAATTGTTATATATTATTATTTGTTTTAAAATTTTAATAGTATATAAATAAATGTAATTTTTATGCTATAATAAAACTTTAATAGTATATATTTTAAACTTATTAAATTTTTAATACATAAATAATTGTTTAAATTTAAACTGTTAAATTTTAACAATATAATTATAAAAACAAAAGCTATTAATATTTTAAAAAAAATATGTTTTTTAAAAAAACATTTGTAAAAAAACGCTGAGTTAATAATAAATTTTGCAATATTTTGTACTAAATATTATTACAATAAAAAATACTAAATAATAAAATTTTTAAAAAAAAATGAAATATATTTAAAATTATATAAAAGTTATTATTTATTTAATAAACTATTTTAAAAGTTTTTATAATAGTTTGTAAAACTTTAAAAAGTAAAAAAATAAATAAGTTGATTAGTTTATAAAATCAATTTTTTTAAAACTTTTAATGTTTATTTAGTTATATTAATTATATATTTATTATTAAAAAAATATAAAAAAAATCTTTTTTATTAAACTATTTTTTTTTAAGCTTATTTAAAATAACTAGTTAAATATAAAAAAAAAAAAAAAGTTCTTTAAAATTAAAACTATTATTAAATATAAAACTAATAAATTTAAAAAAAAATTTAACTATTTAGTTAAATAAAAAAGCTATAGTTATAAAAACAATTAGTAGTAATTAAAATAACAATTTTAATAAACTAAAAACTTAGTAAATAAATATTAGCAATATTAAAAAAAACAACTGTTAATAAAAAGTAAAAAAAAAATTACAGTAGTAAAAAAAAGTTATAAACAATTTTGTTAAAAAATTAATTAATTAATTAAACAATTAAATAACTAAAAATGTTAAAGTTAATACATTTTTTTATATGCTTTAGCACTTAATATAATTAAATAAAAAAATTACTTCAATAAAAAAAAACTTTATACTATAGTAAATTTTATTAATAATAAAATAAAAATAAATAATAAAAATAAGCTAAAACTTAAATTAAATAAATCTTTTTTACTAACTTTAAACTAGCTCTTTTTTTTTTATATTACATTTTTAAACTTAATATATAATATTATTTTAAACAATATATTTTAAAATTATTATATTTATTTATTATAAAAAAACGTAATAATATAACAAAAATATTAATTATTAACTATAATAACAAATTGTTATTTTTTTTTATAAAAAAATTTAACTTGTTTTAATAATTAATAATTAATATTTAATAACAATAAATAAAAAATAAAACTTTATTAATTAAATTATATAGCTATAAAAAGTTTAATATAAAAAAAATAAGTTAATTAAATAAATTTTTTAATTTAAATTTAATAGTTATATTGTTTTAAAAAAAAACTACAAATAATATTAAACTAAAATTATAAAAAAAAAATACAAAACTAAAAAAAAAACTAAAAACTGTAAAAAAAATTTTATAAATTAATTTTTTTAAAATATAAAACATTTTTTCAAATTTTTTAATTGTTTTTTTATTTATTTATTATTTATTAATAAATATAATATAATATAAAACTATTATAATATTTAAAAAAGTTTTCGAAAATTATTTTCGAAAGTTTTTTAACAAATCTTGTTATTAAAATCAACGCTGTTTTTTATTTTTATAAATAAAATAAATAAATATTTTTAATTAATTATAACTAGTATTAATTATAACAACAATTTAACTATTTTATAAAATAAATAATTAATAAAAGTTATAAATTATTATTAAAGCTATTTAATTAAAACTATATTATTATTTAAATCGAACTTTTAAAAAGTTTTATTAATAAATTAACTATTTTTTATAATAAAACTTTAAAAAAAACAATTATTAACTATTATATAATAACTTTTATTTTATTTAATAAAACATTTATAAATATAAAAATACTTAATTAGTATATAAAAACTAAATTTTAGTATAAAAACTTATTTAAATAATATATTAAGCTATAAAGTAAGTCTAATAAAAAGCTACAGAATAGAGCATATAACCTAAATCTATGGCCTAAGGCCCCACCAAGCCCCCACCTGGTCACCTGGTCACATGACTCTACAGCCAGCTCGGTCGATTGTATGCACCGGCGCCGTGATTCCACAGGCCCATCGCTAGAGAACGTTAGGCGAGGCCGGGTCCTGTATGACCTATCATTAAGCGTAGCGAAGTCGGAGGTCGCGAGGTATTTCCACATACGTATGTGTTCCCAGATCTCAAATTATCCGACCGCAGCGACAGACGACCAAATACCCGAGCACACGGTCCCGAGCACAAGTTATAACCTCGAAATCTCCGTTCCTGAGCCGAGCATAACCTACGGATACAACTAGCACCGAGCTCAGTTGATCTCCCTAGGAACTAATATGATAGCTAATAATCTGGGACTGGTTTGTCCGTTCTTAGTCATCGAGTTCAAGGGCGATAGTGCCGCTCAAGCCTATGGACGGCGACTAACCAATGCCTCTGACGGCCGACAACCTGCGCCAATGTTGCCGAATCCCTCAGTCGCCGACTAAGGCAATGCGACACGCCGACAGCAATGATACCAACCCGTATAGAAATGCAACGTTTAGCATCGATATGACTAGCACAGAAGCGCACGCCACATTTCGCAGAAGGACGACAGTGGCCTAGAGTATCATATGGCAAATGTCAACAGTTTATTGCTGCAGAAGTCGAGGGAGTTCATCGAGTTCTGCAAATACATCTGGAACAATATAGACTGCGGAGCGAACAAGAGGCTGACCGAAATTCGGGACTGCTTAGACACCCTTCTACAATACTGCAGGAGGCACAGTCTAGAAAGGGGGTGCAATAATGCATGCGGCATAAGTTTTAAAGCACTCAATGCTTTGTTTAGTTTGTATAAGACCCTTATACCATCTGAGTACTCAATTGAGACCTCTTCGAGACTATTTAGAAGTGGCTAACGCTAAAAAAAAGCTGGGAAACAGCCAATCAACATCATGCAAGCCACCTAAACAGAAGTCCTCACGACAGCTCATCATGCCAAGACCACCAGGTAGCCCCTTTTCGCCAATCACCAATCAACGCCCGTTTGCTCGTTCTAGCTACCTGCATTCTCAACATCATAGATCTTGGCGAATTAGCAGCCAGCCGTTTCATATCCGAAGAGATACAACCAGACCTGTGTTCTCTCCCATGCAATCATTAGACACCTATCATCTCCGGACGGGACGGTGACGGAGATTTTCCCCAAGGCGTGAATGGCTGAAAGAAGCATGTTCACCTAACAATCTTACTTGTTTGATGGGAAACAGGATCTCTTTATCCTCTCATTGAACAAGGGCATTTAGCACAACGCAACAACAAGGCTTGAAAGAAACTGCATGAACGTATCGCGTGGATGCCATTGATTGAGAACGTCATGAAGGGAATTGTTCATATCTTGGCACCTGTTTAGCGGTAGGTAGATAGATATAGCAGCTTCTTCTTCTCTAAAGTGAACTTTCATCCTTTCCTTCTGTTTTTCTCTCTCTACAACCTTCTGTGTTTAATTCCTTCATTTATTTTCCACGTTCGCCATCTCTTTAAGTGCCAGAATACTTATCCAGGTGTTCTATTTGAGAATATTCTATTCTCACTACATCTTATGAGCGCAGTCTTGAGCGACTCAACAGTTTAGTACACACGGGCTGGAACCCATCGTTCGCTCACTTCCGCGAATCCTCTTCGTTTCAGATACATCATATTTCGCCTACATTTCGGCATACATTTCATCCAACCGGAGTTAAGATGCAGGTCATCACCCCCATATTAGTCCTCCTAAGCCTCGCGGAAGCAGGCCTCATCGCCAAAGCCCCCCGGACCGAGATTCCGGCCCCGGCGACGGGGATGTTCATGATCACGTCGTCGTCCGCGACAGCTACACCAGCCATACCACCGACGGTACCGACCAGCGCTACACAGGCAAGCGCAACACCAGAAGGTCTTATCCCCGGCACTCCCATAGCAAACTCAGGCAACCCCGAACCTACCCCTGCACCGTTCGTGGGTCTTGAGAGTGGTATCGTCGGGCCCCAGAGTGTAACGGACGACATAAAGTTCGTCCAAACTACGTACTGGGCCTGTGAGACAAATGCAATAGCGACGCACTGCGGATGGCATATGCCCATCCTTGACACGAGTGCCGCGACGCTGAGCGTCGGCAGAGAGAGCACCGCTATACGAGCAGGCCTTGTTGCTGCTGGGGTTGCCGTTGCGCTTATTTATGGCCTGTGATTCTGGGGGGCACGAGTGGGTGATTATTAATCCTCCTGTATGATACCTCTTGGCGGCCTGAATGGCGTGTGATACCTCTAGATTAAGTTGATTTATGGGCGGCGGGAGTTTGGCGTTGGGGTAGAGGTATTGGCACAGACATAGACACATACACATAATCGTACATACACACGTATATATTTCAAGCCTCTCACTGCATGACTGAATTATGCAGGTTCAGTATTCAAAGTGGATCTAGTGCTGAATTCCCAATCCACAAGGTCATTTGTGGTGCTGAACCCTAGAAAATGATCGGTATTTTGACGATGGTGATCTTGATGATGTCATCATTGAGCGAACCGTGATGAGCTAAGGGAGGTTGATAGATACGGTTCATTGGCAAGTTTCTAAGAACGCCGTAAAATAATGATAAATACTCAACGTAGTAAGCATTCCGCTAGCTCGGATTTGTAGCTAGGTCTTTGAGCTTCTGTCAGGAGAAAAGTCGGCATAGGTCGTGAAACTATTGTGTCTAGCCGCCTTGTCTAGCATGTAAAGGAGATAAAGAGACGATAATCAATTGTTTATAGTCAGATAGTAATATGATTAGTATATATCAAAACTAAAATACCCCTTTTCGTTAATGTATCTCGAGCTTCCCTAACCTATGAAGAAAATGCTCTTATATGCCGTAAACTCACACTACGTACATCACCTAACCTTGTCTTTAACCTAGCGGCATTTACAAGAGCAGGTGGCGGCCGCGAGGCAAGACAACACGTATATAAGATTTAAAGGGGCGCTGCGCGTAGTCGAGTGCCTTTTAAGGACACGCGAATTTTGTTTTAAGCTACACCTTGATTTTGAATATTTTCTAACAAGCCGCTATAAAGCTCATCTAACTAGCTGCGTGCTAATTTTTCTACACCAGTCTGCAAATCAACCACAACATCGTTATGAAATTAAACCTGTGATACCCATAAGCCTCAGGAGATGTAGCCTTACTTCTAAATCAAAGGTGGATATTCGAGACTTAGATATTACAACTATGCTCCGTTGCTGTGGTCTTCAACTTCACAGAATGCTTTGAAAGTGATGAACTCGTCATCCTGTCCGCCTTCAGATTCCATGACGAGTTCTGCTGTGGCCCCTACGAAGAAGACATAGCCTTCCTTGATCTCTTCGGTTTTGGATCCGACCGAGATCTTACCTTTACCGGCAGTACAGATAATGATGCTCGGCCCGTCAATCGGATCAAAGGTAACTTTGGACCCATCCCCTTTTAGGACGGACCTGATGACGCTAAACTCGTCGATAGGGGGATCATACAATATCGCCTCGGACCCCGAGCTGTACGCAGTGCGATTTAGAACTGCATAGGGATATTCAGTGGGTGCCATCTTCTGCTCTTCGATTGGTGCATAATTGTATGTCAACAGGTCGACCAAGTTTTGGACGTCTTTGAACTTGGGAGTGAAGCCTGCCCGCACTACATTGTCGCTCGCAGCCATACATTCGATAATGTCACCAGACACATAGGCATGGATGTCATCAGCCTTCAAAAAGAGTGCCTCGCCCGGTGATAGTGTGACATAGTTGAGGAAGAACAGTACGAAAAGACCGATGTCGTCAGGGAACTGCTTATTAAGTCTGACAACGAGTCGGGACATGGTTTCTCCGCTCGTCGACTCAGTGCCACCAGCGGCAAACGTGGCGCCCTGGCTCTCAGCTTCCGCGACGAGAGATTTGGCGGCAGATGCCACATCCTCGGGCGAAGACTGCATCATGGCGGAAAAGGCGGAGCGAAGAGCATGCTTATTTCGTGTGGTGCCGTCGGGGGAGCCATCAGTCTCGCGGCCCTTCACGGTGTCGATAAAGGTAGTGGCTACCTCCTCACCAACGAGGCTCCGTAGGGACGGAATGCTAGTGAGGAAATGAGCAATCTCACCGAGCGGTCTAAAGCCACACAAACCCTCAAAGTCGGTGATGGCAATGGCCATTTCAGGCTTGTGGTTGTCATCGGGGTAATTCCTGGGATCTTTGGCGTGTAACTTCTCAGCGAGCTTTTTGTTGGGATGTGCCTGGATAGAAAGGGCCTTGTTGATGGAGAGCACCTTGAAGAGGAAGGGAAGCTTGGGGCCGTACCGTGCTTTGACGGACGGGCTTAGGAGCATGGCATTGGACTCGACGAGATCAAGGAGAGTCCGGCCAGACTCGAGGTCTTTGGAGGGGTTGGAGGGATGAGTTCCCATCCATAGCTGGCGAGTGGTGTCATGTCAGTCTGTCTTGCTCTCTCTGTCTCTCTCCCCCGGCTTCAGAGATGGAGAGAGATGAGACGCACCTCTGCATAGGGTTTTTCAGATTCAATGGTTAGGTTATCTGAGGGAGTGGCAGCAGCAAACTTAGCAGCAGCGGAATCGGAGCCAATCTTGCCCCAGTCGTACGAATTCACACCGCACTGGAGGCGGTATAGCGGAGTTGGTAGAACCATGGCCGAAGTGTACAGGTATGGATACGTGAATGTTTGTTTCCTTTCCCTGTTAGGTAAGGTCTGAAGTTGCCGCGATGGTCTGGAGGGAGGGAATTAATGTTGTGAAGTCGTGCTAAAGCCTAGAAGTAGACTAAAGGTAAATAAATGGCGGGTAATAACCGCGGAGAACTGCTAGAACTGAGACGCGCTTGGTTAACCTACCTATCTAGAACCCAGAGAAAAAGATATGAATTCCGGAGAAAAATAGTAAGTGGGCACAAATGACTTTTCTCGTTCCGAAATTTTGACAATCACCTGCTGAAGCAATCAAGCGGTATGTAAATTACGTTGTGTTGTATTGGACAGGGTTGGATTGGTTACATGCACTACCTACAACATACTACCCCGCCATCGTGATGAACTTGCGCACCGAGGGGTACCTACTGTATACCTACCTACTTAGTAGTGGAAAGTAGGGGTGGTTGTGCATGTAGGTAGGTGGGGACATGGGTAGGTAGATTAAAAATCCCACTACCTTATGTAGACTAACTCCTATTTAGGTACCTACCTCTAACCTTTCATAGGTAGGCTTCGGATGCACGTGTCTACGGACGGTACCTAGGTACCTAAAGAGCCCCACGTCATTGGAAAGCATATTTCCTCATTCATAGACCAGGGCTACATGTAGATACCTACCGCGTCCTGTATTTATCGCGTTCATATCACACCAATATTTTAACTACCTGGCTATCTATAACATACAAGAGCTTACTCTGGCGACGTCTCGTATGCTATTATTTCTAAATTAGGTATTTATATTTCTCATTGACATATTCATGTCTAGATATGCCGAATTGCCAGTGCACCCTGCTTATTATCCGAACTACACGTCTTCCGTACCCTTCCATACAACAAGGTTAAGACTTGCCATACATACTTTACGATTGGTATTGTGTTAACTACCTAATCTACTACCCACCTGATGCTGTGACGAATACTGACTACGGACTACCTAGGTAGTCCCTGGCTCTCAGCTCTCGCCCGCACTTATATAAAGAGCAAGCTCTTTGCGTGTCGGTAGTCGACAATCGCTAATTCCTTCTCTTCTCCTCGACTCCGTTCTTTTCTCACCACGCTCGCCACCTGTTACTCAGACTGCCTCATCTACGTACCGTCGTGCCTACCTCTCCGTGCTCAGGCTCATCATCGACAGCTCATCGCCATCGTCGCTTCTGACTAATCCTCTCTATTACTCTCATCTCAGACTGTGTAAGTAGCTTGGCTGTTCCTATTTCTCTGTGACTTCCTTACTAGGCCCTCTATGAGTCTATCCATTGATTGCCTGTTTTATCTGGTTTGTGCGTGTACGTCAATATTTGTTTATCTGTACCAAGCAAGTACCCAAACTTCCATATCTGCAAATCTTTTATAGTCCCCGGGGCTGTTCCTATTGGTCATTTCTAACTGCCTTGGATTATCTCGTTATCGTATTAACTAGAACCCTTTCTTCTTATTTGTACTGACGTGATCGATGAAATGGATAGAGATACTGATAAAGTTGACAAGGCTGTCTCGCGTTCCGCGAGTCAACTCTCATCTGCGCTTGGGCCCGCTTGGGATACCCCTATTTCTCCTCGGATCCGTGGTCCGCCAAGACGGGCTATTTCCACCTCGGACTCAACTTCGAGCCCGGTAAAACGTGGCACTACTTCGGGTCAGGATAGCGCGGCCATGTCATCACGTGGGAATCAACGTAGGGGGCCTAATCGCAACAGCGAGATAAGCCAGCATGGGGAGGAAGTGATCGCTTGGAAAGAGGTCAAAGATCAACTACCCTCACTGGTAGATATGTTTAACCAGAGCTCTGCCAATGTATCTGCTATGTATGAGCAGGACAAGCTATGTGCCGAGAAAAAAAAGAATGGGTGTAAGTGCGCCTCGAAAGTTTCTTGTGTCCTATCTCGTACCATTTTACACCAATCATGCTAACATTGATAACTAGCCCTTTCTGCTGAAGATCTTGAGAAGTTTGATCAACTCGCACGTCAAGGGGTTAAGCACAATGAAGCGACGGCACAAGCCTTTAAGGATAAGATCGAGAAGCTCAAGGTGCTACGCGCCATTGTGAAGCACAACGAAGAAGCACAGGAAGCGAACGTCTCCCGCCTAGGAGGACAGCGCAAAGACACACTATGGGACTTCAATCAAGACGATTCACCTATGCCTTCACCTAACCCAAGCGTTTCACGGCGGATGGGAGGAGGCGGCGGGAGTAGTAATAAGGGAGACAGGAGTGATTCCGTGCCGCCTAAAATAGCAGATCGGTCAACGCCGGCGGCAAAGGCTGGTAGTGCCGAGCCACAACCCGGCCCCGCTTCTAATCCTATCCGCACGAAGCAGATATTTGCCAAAGATGATGAAGTGGCGTTCAAACCCAAGCCGGCGGGCAACGAACAGACGGATTGGATACTAGGTCTTGTTCAGGAGGTACGTGGCGAGGGCAAGTCACGAAGATACAGGGTCCTCGATGCCGACTTCGACGAAAATCAGAATCATCACCAGAAGGATTTTCGGACAAGTGCTAGCAGCATGATCCTTATTCCCAAGGAGGGCACGGTGTTGCCGCCGCTAGAAGAAGGGAAGGTCGTCCTCGCCCTCTACCCTAATACTACGACGTTTTACAAGGCCGAAGTAATGGGCATGGATGGGAGCGAAAAGGTCAACCTCAAGTTTGAGGGTGAGGAGAGTAGCAATACGATGCAAGCTGTCACCCGTCGACATGTCGTTGAGTTTCGAGCCTAATGGCAAGGTGATTTACTCCAGCGCTGTCTGTTATTACTGCTGGTGGTTTTTCCTTTATGTTACTGTACGTCGGGTGGGTTATGACGGCAATAGACCTGGTTATTGCCTAGCGACTATCTAAGGCTTGGGCGAATGGTGTTGAAGGAATTGAATTGAAGCAATGATGTTATTGCTAGCGCTGCTGGATCTACTTATTAAGTAGGATGGTGGACACTTTGTATCTTTCGTTATACCCAGGCATGACCGATAGTGGTTTAAAGAGAGGTTGGGTAGCGTAGGGGGAGTTTGATAATTAGGGACATGTTTTTTTGTGACTACTAACTCCTTGTAGACTTCTACTCATTTTTAATCTAAGTGTCTAACTTGACCTGAGTAGTACTTTCAAGATAAGGCTCTATTGCACCTACATAATCTCCCATGTTTGGATATTTTATCTAGGTATAGGCAGGCACCCTACTGTACATATGTACGGCAGGTCTCCGAACCTGGCGCTAAAGATTGAGCTACCCACAGGTACCTACATGTAGATTAGATGCCCGTTTGCTCAGATCTTGTCACTAAAATGTAGATTATGTATACGCGTATTTACTTCCATCTACCTACCTAACTAGATTGATTGCTACCTGCATCGAGTTTACATAGAAGCTAATTACTACGCTTACCTACATGCCATGTCATTATATCATGATGGAGAATCCTTGCTCGATTGATTAAGTTAATCTCCGGGATATTCACAGTCCAGTACTACACAGAATCACTACTAAGTAGACGCGATGCCTAAGGTACAATGGGACTATACCCGTATAGGTACATGTAATTACTGGTCTCCGGGACCCAATAATCACCTAGTGCGGGGCAACCTAACTCAATCCAGCCAAGGCTTCAACTTTTCTTCTTCTAGTATCAGTCGTCCTCTCTCCTGTTTTCCCCTTTTCGATGGTGGAAACTCGCGACAACAACAACAATACTCAAGTTTGACACCAGATTGAAGCGCGTTGGTTGTTTGATTAATTCATTGATTATTGCTCTACCTGCGTGGTTTCCTCCCCATTAAGACTGCGTTGTTTGATCATCTCAAAGCGTAGAACCATTCAGGCACTCATCCAAGGGTACCTAGGTATGCACGTCCTGAACCAAGCAGATGGTAACATATGGGTACCTATAAAGCGCTGTTTGTACTCACACACATATAGGTATAGATAGACCAACCTTGACATCAACACAATCGTCTGGCAAACAAGAGCCTTCCCTTTTCATTCAGTACCGTGCAGACAGGTAGATAGATACCTATAGTCAGTTACCAGTCGACGACTACCAGTTTCACAGCTGGGATTTAAACTATTCACTCGCCTCGAATTTGGTACACAAACGACACACAACCCACTGCCCCGTTGACAACAACGCGCCTTTGACGAGACACAAGCAACACGAGCCAATCGACAAAAACATCACCATGGGGGGCCAACTCTCCAAGATGATGGGCAAGATCTTTGGATCCAAGGAAATGCGCCTATTGATGCTCGGTCTCGACGCCGCCGGAAAGACTACGATCCTCTACAAGCTGAAACTGGGACAGGACGTCACCACCATCCCCACCGTCGGCTTCAACGTTGAGACCGTTACCTACAAGAACGTGAAGTTCAACGTCTGGGATGTCGGTGGCCAGGACAAGATCCGGCCATTGTGGAGGCATTACTTTAGCGGTAAGCTACGCCGCCCTCCCCTTGCCCTCCTCCTATACGCCATGGACGAGTTGGTCTTGCGCGCACACACTAGTTACTAACATGTCGTTAAACGCAAACAGGCACTCAGGGCTTGATCTTTGTCATCGACTCGTCGGACCGCCAGCGAATAGAAGAGGCCCGTCAAGAATTGCACCGCATTATCAACGACCGTGAGATGAAGGACAGTTTGTTGTTGGTCTTTGCAAACAAGCAAGATATCAAAGACGGTACGTCACGTCAACAGACGAGCCAAAACAGCACGAAGAGAACACCACTTGCTAACTCGTGTCTTCTCATCGCAGCCATGAAACCCCAGGAAGTCACCGAAGCGCTCCAGCTCTCTAAGCTAAAGGACAAGGTCTGGTACGTGGTGCCTAGTTGTGCCACGACCGGCGAAGGCCTGCTCGAAGGTCTCGCTTGGCTCTCGAATAACGTCAAGGCTCCCCCTGCGCCGGTGAAGAAATAGAGCTTCTGATCCGACCATAGAGCATCCATGACCTGCCCATCGAACTGGAAACTGGACAGCTAGACCAACGACTTGATATGCCCCCCAACGTTTCCTTTCTAACCCATCCCCAACCCTCAAATCGTACTCGGGCTGAGCAGCTCAGCCCTGTACACGGACCTACATATACTACCTATGATGACTTTTTCCGGGCCTTTGCCCCCCAGAGGGCGCGGTGGGAAGACGGGCAATCCACTTAAGAGAGACTTAGCCGAGGACGAAAAGATGTTGTGCTATTTTGCCAATTGTTGTCCTCACGCTGTCACTGCACCCAGTAGCAGTAGACGAATAATAGGGGCGGTTGGCAGACCACAATAAACACAGAAATGAGAACCGGATGAAATCGGGAACGACGCTGGGCGTGATATAATCTACCCCTTCCATCCACATTCCTAGCAAGCGGAGCGGCAGCGGCATCAGACTTCTTACTACTTAATTAATTCATGACGATTCTTACTTTTTGTTTCTTAAAATACCACCACTACTCCCCGAATAATCCTCTCACATCAGGGAACGATATGAACGCCTACATGTTCGGGATAAGATTTTTGTTCAAGATAATGAGATGCAGTAGCAGCTGTAAAGAGAGGGAGATGTTCCAGAGTAAGAGAGAGAAGAGGGAGTGATGAGGCGAGATAGGTTAGATGATACAATACAAGCCTCAAGAGATGACGCACTCTGCTGATTTAATGACTGAAAAGGGACTATGTTTGTTCGTTGTTTATGATGATTCATTGTAAGCGGATAAGCGGATATGATACGTTTTATGCTGACCTCTGCTGTGTTCTATTGAGACGCTCCATATTATATCGCTCAGTATTCAAAGGCGATTGTGGTCGCCATTTCAGGTAGTATTTCCTGCTGATTTCCTTGGAATTTGTTCCGTGGGATGCTACGACACTTGTTGTAAAGTCGGAAAAATAACGATTAAGTAGATCAGTATGATTATCGAACATTGACGGCAGTCGAGTTAAGTAATGTCATCTTCGGCAGGATCATACCTTTGAGTCTATCTCTGCCACGCGAGTTAAGGCCTTCGTCTTTTTCTCGAGCATGTTCTTTCCCAGCTTCTTTATCTTGCCACGTTTAGGTACCTAGTATCCCATCGCGCGCGCCACATGTCCACGGAGCTTGAGCCACTGCAGGCGATGAATCCCGGGTCTTAATTACCTACCATGTAGCTTAGGCAGGTCCTGTTCCAATCAGGTACCTAATGGAGGAAAAGAAGCAGGTACAGCCTATTCCTCATACCTGCCCTTTAGATCGCCCTTCCTCGATTTGTACCGCGACCTTTTGATATCTTCTCGTACCTACCTTGGATACCTAATAGTTGAATTTGCTAACTCCCTTCTTATAGATTCCACGGAAGTCATTGCTCCCTACCTTTACAACATTTCTCACATCAGCATCGAATAACACTAAGAGGCCCGAGCGACTAGGCTCCTTACAAGAACGTAGCTGAGGATCGATTGGTTAGCTTTTATTTGCTTATAATCAGGTTCTCTGCTCGAGAACGAGTTGACGGCTATTTTAATCAAGCACTTGACTCTCTTACTGCCTAAGAACTTCTCGTTTTAGAACCTTGCGGTCGTTGTGATAGGCTATCTATGTCCTATCCCCTCCTATATATGTAGGTACTTATTCGCCTAGCTACACTTGTTGTAGATGTATATTCCTTTCCCCAGAAATCTTGTTCTACACGCCAAATGCTTACCCCCGGTCCATGAAACCTCCTCCCCGTGGGTCTGCAATGATACAAGTTTTGACGGAGCTGGTAGCCGTCGAGACTGCTGCCGCGCATGTTCATCGTTTTCGTCATGTTCTTCGTGTTCCCTCTGTTTTTCACCTTCCTCCATCGCATCCTCTTCGTCTTCCTCATCATTGTACTCGTCCTTTGCACTAATGACGAGGTTATCAGCCTCCCTCCTTTTGAATCCGCCCCAGTTAAGGCCGTAATCTAGGGTTCCAGCCGCGCTGTTTCTCTTACTGGGATCCACGCAAATCATCTGAGAGAGCATCGAAGTCATTGTGTTATCCCTTAGACGGCCTAGTTGACGCAGAAGCCTTGCCGTCCAATTATTAGACCAAGAAAATCTGCCTTTTTCGTCGTCTAGGCCTTCGGGGTTCTCAAAAGGGGTCACCTCTCGACTACTAATGGTAGGCTTTTCAGCCACGCCTCCAACCGCTTCGCAAACCCATTTAGAGTTATGTGACAACCTGAAAGCGCTGATCGCTTTGTGGGTTCTCTCGCAGGCGTAAGAACAGCAAAGACGTCGGGGTCAAACATCGTGCGAGGAACTTTCAAACAAAAAACGAGCCGAATATCGATACATGAACTGTGTTTTATTCTCAACTAGCAGAACCATCCACATCTATATACTACCTACCTAGGAAGGCCGTAATCTATACAGGTAATTACATTAGAATACTTTAGGACTTGCTTATACTGTACTCCCACTTGTAGGGAGGGGGTGGGCGAGGGGGTTACACGATTAGATATTTATGTTTTAACGTTAAAGACCAGCAGCCAGAGAACCAGGAGGACAGGCCACACACATAGTAGACATCGATGTCCTGGTGTGCAACGCCACGTAAGCGTAGAAAAAAGGGATGGAAAGGGAGTCGCACCAGATAATTACTAACCATGCGTAACCTAGATAACTATATGTCCAGCACGACACCTCAAGCAAGCTTACGAAAAGTACAGTAACTTTACGAGTGTATCTTCTCGAACTGGAAATGTCTGATTCTTTCATCGATAATTTAGCCGCCCAAGCTACCGTCAACGATGACGGCAACATTAGGTTTGTAATACCTTGCTCTACACACTTGGGATAGATCTGTTGACATTTGTCTTTCTACGATGAGTAGGTTAATTAAGATACCCAATATCGAATTGCTCACAGAAGCCCAGCGAATAGCAGTTATAGAGAGAGCGGAGTTCGTGCCCTCCCAAAAATTGCAGCTGCGATGTGTATGAGAGTTAGCTAACTAGACGATATATTGTCGCTATCTAGGCAGCGATGGGCACAAGCTGCTCTGCAACCTGCTCCTGTCGACGAGGCTCTCCTCGCACGACTACGGTCAGTCGAAGCAAGTCTTAATTTACACCCTCTTTTCCGTATCGCTGATATTCGGATGGTATAGAGACATGACACCCCCATACTACGAGGAAGACATGGAGGAGGACGTCCGCGAGGAAGAAACCGAAGCGCGCCGCGAGCTGGAACAGGAAGGCTGTCCGCCCTGCTACCCTCCCGGCCTCGAGGTGCCCCTGCGAAACCCCCCAGCTGAGTACCGCGCCATTGTGGGCTACTGGCAACCCACATCCTCGTGGCGCAACGGCGTCCTCGCCATGCAGATGTGGGACTGGAAGAATTTCCGCACCTGGCAGCTCGGCCACCGCCGCCGCTACCCAGACGCACGGTTCAGCAAGTACGTAGACCTCGTAGCGGAAAAGCGCCAGCAGCACGGGCTGGCAGGAGACGTGCACCTACGCCCCGAGGTGAAGGAGCAGACGCGCGCGCAGAACTGGCTCGAGTACCAGTGCTACCACCTCGTGCAGCTCGAGAAGCTAGAGAAGGAACGGGAGAGGCTGGTGCAGAGACAGCAGCAGGTGCGGGAGAACCCGGGGCCGAACGACGGCGAGAGGGTCTTCACCTCGGTAGTCCGTGGCATCGAGGAGGAGATGCGGCGGCCGAGCCGGGTGGATATCCTCGAGGGCCGTATAAGGACGGTGGACGGGCAGCTGGAGCGGCATGCGAATCTGAGGCGGTGGATCGAGATGCAGTGGCCTGCTATGGGCGAAGACGGCGCTGCCGTGGCTGGCCCGAGGGTAGCGTCGCCGTCACCTTCATCCCCATTACAATCACCATCACCATCACTACCGTCTCAAAACAGACAGGAGCGGAGGACGGAAAGCCTTGGCGTTTGCGGCGGAACGGGGGCCTCGAGACAACTACGGAAAAGGCGGGCTTCGACGGCGCAGCCAGAGGACATTTCGAAGCTCAGCGTGCCGGCGCGGAAGAGGAGGACCTCGCGATCCCTCGACGCCGCGGCGCCCGGTCCGTCCGAGGTCGTCACCACGCGCAGCGGGCAGGCGTTGAAGCCGCCGGAGTGATAGGGCCTGCTGGGAACGGCTGGATCGGTATCGTGAGATGCAACAGTCTATCTACTCAGAAGACTGGAATACCGCTCGTTAACCCCAACCTGTAATTCCTGGATTCCCGCGAAGTGGCCCTTGCGAGTCTTATTCTCGCAGGTTCTCGTTGGGGTCGGCATGTCTATCATTTAAACAGTTAAATTGGAATAGCCTGAGAAGCTTCACTGACTTTTTTGAAGAACTTTGTTGTCCTTTTAATGTTTAGGCTCATAGTGTCTTTTAAGATGAATTTAATATCGTGTTTCGTTCTCTGACTACCTCTCCCTTTTTCTAGCCCCCTTCCAGAGAAGTTCTCTATTTGTATTTTGTCAGAAAGCAATGCGAAAGATGTATAGAAGCTATTTTAACAGCGTGAGCTGCGGATATAATGTTCATTTTAGTCCTACCCCTACCTACCTACCACCTAGTAGGGTAGATACGCTGTTATCATGATATCCCCTAAACGCCTGGCTATGCATATTGCTCAACACTAAGAAAACTCGTATATACATGCGTTGTAAGCCTGACATGACGAGGCAGTGAAACCTGCCGCTAACAAAGTGAATAACGAAGAAAGCGCACAGCGGGGGAGTTGTCCTCACTGTCATCTGTTTCCGAGCGTGATCGGAGGAGCAAGTCTGTCCCCTTTGTGAGCTGAATGGTGTTCTGTTCTGTTATGTCCTTCTATCCCGTGTTCCGCCTCCCTCTCTCCTTTCATTCCCCCTCTACGGTATTGCTATTGCTGACAGTAGGGAGCAAGGGGAACTATGCGTCTTTGACCCTCTTGACGGGCCGCGAAACGCCTACGAGGCTGTCATCCGGCAGCCCGGACCGCTTAGTCCCCGGCAAGCTGCTGGTACGGATGTCGTTGTCGTCCTGGCTGACGCGCCGCGACGGGTAGGCCGTCTTGAGGCCCTCGAAGCAGTTCCCGCTGACCCGATCGGCGCCGGACGCGCCGGCCCCCATTCCTATGGTGGACCCCGAGCCGCCGAAGAAGGGATGGTGCAGCGCCTGCGCGGCCGTTAACCGCTTCTCGGGATCGTACTCTAGGAGACCTGCCAAGAGTCGGTAGCCCTCGGCGCCGAGGGATGTGAGGCTACCGTTCGAGGCGGGGGACGAGGTAGAGGCATGTGCATTGATGATGCTATAGTACCACTTTTCTAGTTGACTTGTCGATGCAGCTGCCGACGATTTGTGGTGATGAGGGTGGTGCGGGTGATGCGGGTGGCCTGGGTGCAGCATAGGAGGCGTCAGCGTTGATAGATTACTATACTCGGGCATGCTCGTCAGGAAGGGCCAGCGCTCCTTAGTCGGTAGGCCCATGATCTCGACGATCTTTTGCATCTGATTTCGCTGAAAAGGCACCGTCTTCTTATCCATCTTGGCTTCTTCTCCCTTGAATATCGGCCGTAATGATAAGAGCTCGGCGAAGATACACCCCACAGCCCACATATCGACAGCCGGTGTGTAGTGGCGGCTGCCAAGCAATAACTCTGGCGCCCGGTACCATATGGTGACAACGACCTTATCGCCACTAAAGAGAGAGTGGAGCGGCTTATAGAATAGGCGCGCGAGTCCCAGGTCGCCGATCTTGACCTGTCCCGACGATGTCACCATGATATTGGCGGGCTTTAGGTCGCGGTGCATAACCCAGCTACTGTGAAGATACTGGCAGCCGTTGAGCAGCTGGAACATGATGCTCTTGACCGTCGTGGGAGGGATGCTGTGGCGCGGTTGCTGGGTGTGGTGGTGGATGATCTGCAGCAAGTCGTGCTCAGCGTACTCAAACACCATGAAGATGCACTTGTCCTCAAGGATGATCTCGATCAACCGGATCACGTTGTCGTGCCGTAGCTCGGAGCAGAGCGCCATCTCTCGAATCGCGGACTGGGAGATTCCGGTGTACTGAATCTGTTCACCCTCTTTATCGGGTTTAAACTTTTTGATGGCGAAGTCGCCTGGTTGGCCCTGGCGACCTTGCGCCTTGTACACACGCCCATAGGTCCCACTGCTAATAAATCCTACGACGCGGTACTTGTCCATTACTTTTACCTTGGACTGGTAGCCCATCTTGCCACCTCTATCGTGCGGATCTAGAGGCATGAGAGCAACAGTTAGTTGATAGTCTGAGTGATATTTTGTCCAGTTATGGCAGTTTCTGAGATGTTCATGACGACGAGGAAATGGATGAAAAGGACACGATGGATGATTGGTGCCTGTTGCTGCCTTCAACACTAACTTGCTCGGGTGAAATGTAGGATGGAGGGGTTAAATGCTAAGGTGACGTTTTTCGTTTATTTGTTTGTTTAATTTCGGGGGAAGGACGAAGAGGGGTCATGTGAGAGGGGGGGTTGTGGCAGAGGGGTAGAACAAAATCTTAAGTTTGCCGCGTGTTTATTCCATTCCCCCTTTTTACAGGTCTTACCTTCAAATGCAGCCTGGACGCTCCGTTTCAATGCCTGAGGCCGCGCGGATGCCGAGCCGGGCCCCGACGCTGCCGAGGGTGGATTTGTGAGACTCATCGCTGGCTGGCTACTTCTTCTTGTTACGCGTAATGCGGTGTAATTGACCAGCGCGCTCCCTCGGAACCCCGGAAGCGACGGTGAGACAAGGTGATATCGCCTCCTCCTCCGGTGGCGAGTTTGTCTCAAATATTCTGTACTAGGGGTGATCAATTATGATTTGCTAAAGGAATTAAAAAGGGTTCAGATTTAACGTTTAAATTGTTAACAATGAAAATGAGTGTGAGTTAAAGTCATGAGCATGAATGTGAGTATGAGTATAAATCTAGAATGTCGATGCTTCGATAGGGCGATGAGAAGACAGTTAGGTCGTAATGCTTAATGCTGAGTGCCAAATGCCGCTACGATGGGGCGCTGTGGGGAGGGAGGGATCCAGACTGCTGCTGGCTGGTCGGAAGGAAGCTGAACTCTGGATTTAAGCAGGCTTAATGCACAGCCTAAGCTCCATGAGAGTGGCGCGTTTGTTGTTGATACAATGATTTACTCCTAAATAGAAGATGGATGGTTGTTATTCGTGAATGCTGTTGTAGCTGGTATTGGTCGAGTTGTGTGGCTGGTGATTGGAAATCTATGTGCGGCGCAGCCCGCATGCTAGGTGCCTGTCTAGGTTAGGTACCGGTTAGGTTCGGTACCGGTTAGGTTCATAGATTACTCGGATATAATCATTACCGCGGAAATGCTGTTATGATGTTTATAGCATCGCTGTAGGTACCTATGCTTTACATAGATATATGTAGCAGTAGGTAATTTCGACATTTTGGCAACCTTTTCTATTGTATTATTATTATCATTATTTACGATTCAATAATACCAGTCTCCTGTGCCGTTGCAGTTTCCCTGAATAATCATAATTGTGCATCGTTAATACAGAGGTAGGTACATATTGCAGCCCCACGTATTCTGTATAACTCACGAACATGTTTGTTCCTTTAAGCTTATTTATATAAGCTCAAATTTATATACAACCACGGACTATTAGTAAGTGTAACTCTATATAAATTATTTTATCTATTATCTTTTAGGATGATCTACATATATTGACATATTGGGTTAGGTTATTGTAACTATGGCAACCAACCCTATTGTAGTATGTAGAGTAAATGGCAGGTGCTTTCCGGTGTTTCTACCGAAGGTTCTACAGTAAACTACCTAATCCTTTTCGAATTCCCTTATCTTGCGTCCTTAGAAAAGACTACCCTTATTGCTTGTATTTCTTGCCAATATTGCAGCCATCCCCAGATATCAAGGAACAACCACCCAACAATTGATCACCTTTTCAGCACCACTAGACAACCCCCACGTACGGAACAGGTGGTTTTAAGTGGACTACTCCCTTGTCTCAGCCCACTGCCAACTAAGGCCGTACCTGAATAAGACCCTGGACCCCAGCTATTCTACCACCCCACCTTTCCCCTTTATTCAAGATGATAGGTAGGATAAGAGTTGATTGGGGTAGAGCAGGGGTCCGGCTCTTACTAACAAACAGCATCATATCCCTTAAGCTGTGTCGCAGGTACCATCATCATAACATTGACCCGGGTTCCTATCATTGCCCAACTGTTCTTATAAATAACACAACACCTTGTTCAAGGCTGTTGTTAAATCCACGACAAGACCTTACAGCTAGCACCATGCCTATCAAAAAGACACCTCCGCCGAATGAGTCTGTCACGTACAGTTCAGGGTCAGAGAAGGGGAAGGCTCCAGAGCTCCGTATCCTGCACTATAACGATGTTTATCACGTTGACTCGTCCTCGAGTGAGCCGGTTGGCGGCGCGGCGAGGTTTATGAGTCTTGTACAAAAATACCGTGAGGGCGATGAGTTCAAAGGGCAGTCGGAGCTACTCACATTCTTCTCCGGCGATGCGTTTAACCCAAGTCTAGAGAGCTCGGTCACGAAGGGTACGTCTCATTAAACGGAAACCTTACTATATTTTGATCACATCGGCCATACTTTATATAAACTGCTGTCACCTTACCTGACACGATGGCTGACCTTCGAATTGAACAGGTGATCACATGGTTCCGCTGTTGAACGAGATAGGGACAGACGCAGCAGCCTTAGGGGTATAGCTCCAGCCTGCCTTCTGTCAGATTCAATTACTAACTCAACTTCCAGAATCATGATCTTGACTTTGGCGTTCTCAAGTTCAGGCATTTAGCTTCAAAGTGCAGCTTCCCAGTACGCATTCCAAACTATCTGTTCCCCTTGGGCAGGTTTTAGAGCCCGTTGTTCTTATGAATACGAGGCCATTCAGACACCAGCATTGCTTATTTGTGGCGAGTACTAATTCTGGGTGATAAACAGTGGCTTATTGCGAACGTTTTAGAGTAAGATTTTCCCCTGCTATTTACCCCTTTTGGTGTGCCCTCGGCGGTTTGAGGTTTGGCGTGCTCTGGCATGTCGTCGGAATGGAAAGAAACTTTTCGCTCTATTTTACGATTGCTAACTCTTATTTTTTCTTAGCCCGGCTTTGGGAGATGGCGTGCCCATCGGGAACTGCAAAAGGACCCATATGATAACATCGTCAAATGGCATTAAAATTGGACTTATCGGCCTCGGTGAACGAGAGTGGTTGGCCACAATTAACAGCTTGCCACCAAATCTCATTTACAAATCAGCGAGCGAGACGGCCAAGGAGCTCGTCCCGCAACTCCGTGCCGAAGGAGCCGAGATAGTCATTGCCATAACGCACCAGCGCGAGCCAAATGACAATAAGCTAGCCGAACAGACTGATGGCATAATTGACATCATTCTCGGCGGCCATGATCACTACTATAGTCACAGCCTCATTAAGGGCACACACGTGCTGAGGTCGGGAACGGACTTTAAACAGCTGAGTTACGTCGAAGCGAGGCGGAAACTCGACGGCTCGGGGAGATGGGACATAGACATCATACGCAGAGACATCACATCAGATATCCCTGAACATAAGCCTACATCGGAGCTAGTCGAGAAGCTGACAGCTAGTCTCAAGACCGCGCTTCAGAAGCCCATCGGCTACACAGTCGCGCCCTTAGACGCCCGCTTTAGAACAGTCAGGATGCAGGAGAGCAACATCGCCAACTTCGTCTGCGACATCATGCGCCACCACTATTCAGGCGACTGCAGTATCATGGCCTCCGGCACCGTCCGCGGCGACCAGATCTACCCGCCTGGCCCGATATTGCTGAAGGACATCATGAACTGCTTCCCCTTCGAAGACCCCGTCGTCGTGATTCGCGTATCCGGGCAGGCGATCTGGGACGCCCTCGAGAACGGCCTGTCCCAGTTCCCCGCGCTCGAGGGGCGCTTCCCCCAGGTCTCCAACATCAAGTTCGCGTTCGACGCGCAGCGGCCGTCGGGCGCGCGCGTCGTCTCGGCCTCGATCGGCGGCGCGCCCATCGACATGGCGCGCAAGTACGTCCTCGTGACGCGCGGCTACATGGCGCGCGGCAAGGACGGCTACGACTGCCTGCTCGTGGCGTCGGAGGGCGGCGCGGCCGAGGAGCTCGTGTCCGAGGAGAACGGCATCCTCATCTCCATGATGCTGCGGCAGTACTTCATGTCGCTCAAGGTCGTGGGCCAGTGGAAGCACCTCGGCGCCAGCATGAGCCGGCACTGGGCCGAGGTCGCCGGCAAGGTGTGCGCGAGCCACCCGCACTACACGGCCCGTCCCACGTCGCCTCTGAGCCAGCCGAACCCCCGCCACGCCAGCGGCTGGGACCAGTGGGCGCCCGCGAAGATCCGCGAGCGCCGCGCCAGCGTCGCGCACCCCATCGACGAGTCGGACAACGACAGCGAGGGCGAGGACGAAATCGCCATCGAGAAGCTCGACCGCGAGATGCAGACCATGCGCCGCGTATTCAGCAAGTGGGCGCGCATCGCCGGCGTCGACTGCAAGGTCGGGGACGAGCTGAAGGCGGACGAGTTCGAGGTCGATTGGACGCGGGCCATCGCGCCGCGGGTCGAGGGGCGCATTGTTCGCCTAGACGCTGAGCAATAAGCCGACAAGCACATCTGGTTTAGCGAGTTCTTCTTTTTCTCATCATCAGCGAGCCCGCTCACATTAGAGCGCTAGACGGGCAACGGGAACAGAATCGATTCAAAAAAGTTAGACAGGAACGGGACACGACAATCCTATGACCATTGGACGACATTATGACTATTCACATAGATAGCCAAAAGACATATTGACGACTCGGAAGAGGAAAAGAGAGGGGATTCATGGGTTTCTTTATGAATATACACCGGCTAAAGGGCGAGATGAGACATAGATAGTATCAACTCCATTGCTTGCTTGGAGACTCTATTATGACGTCTGTACGGAGCTAAGTTTACAAAATAGAGCACAAGACACGAAGAACAACTATCATGAGAGTTAGAACTGCGCAATAAAGCCAACCCAACCAAGATCTCTCTCTCAGGCGTGAATGTCTCCAGCAATCGTACGATATATCACATGTCTCAACAGCTTATAGCCATAACAATAGCAAGTTCTCCAAGCTCCAAGCCCGGTCGAGGGGGGGGGGGGCGCGGCCCCCCCCCCCCCCCCCCCCACTCCCAGCCACGAGAAGACGGACGACCAGTAAACGAGAGGGTAGTATCACCGCATTAGTGCGCGCAAGCGCCGGCGTCGTCAGCATTACGTAGTGAGCATCACAAGCCATCGCAGAAAGCCACCTCAACGACGCACGTACTGTAGGTAGCATTAATAATTCCCGACTACACACATAGATAAACCACCTGGCCGCCGCCCATTTTTGGCCTGTGTATCCCTAGATAGGTAGATAATTAGAGCAAGGCAAAAAATATCTGAAATACACACCTAGATCGCACGTCCGAGTAAGCAAAAAGCGCCATAGAAAAAAGTGCCTTCTATCCTGAATGGAAATGCCAAAGCCGATGCGCGTAACGGGTTTGATACCCACGAGATGAAAATAACCCGAACTGCCCAACAATGCCCGACTCTATTTACGTGTATAATAGGACCAACAATAATGAATAAGGAATAACGAAAAGGAAAGCCCGATTCTGCGCGAACAGACCACGACTCTAATTCCCTACCTACTCTCCTCATCACTATCCCAATCGACCGGCGCCTCGCGATATCCCGCCTTCCTCCCCTCCTCCTCAGTCATCTCCCGCCACGTACTCCAGCTCAACACAAGGAACGCGACCACAATCATCGCGCCGCCCGACAGCGCCGCGAAAGAGAGGGCCTCGCCGGTGAGCAGCCAGTCGGCGACGGCGACGATGAAGATGGTCAGGAGCGCGGCGACGGAGCTGAGCACGGGGCTCGTGAGCGAGATGAGCACGAGGAAGCTCCCCGCGAACGTGGCGTTCATGACGACGCTGACCGCGAGCCACAGCGCCGCCTCGCCCGTCGGCAGCTCGAACGTCTCCCACCCGAGCACGTGCAGCACGGGTAGCGGCACCCACAGCACGAGCAGCGTGAACAGCCCCACGCAGCTGCCGAACGTGTTGGCGAAGAGCACGCCCCGCGCCGCCGACGTGCCCTCAGGCGGGCACGCGAAGCGCTTGTACAGCACCTCGTAGAGTCCGTAGAGCACGCTCCCCGCGCCGATGATGAGGTTGCCCAGGAGCTGCGTCGCGGCCGTAGCGCCGTCGTCGTCCGCGTCTGCCTCGGCGCCGTCCTCGGCAGCAGCGCCACCACCGCCGTAGGCGACGACGAGCACGCCGACGATGGCGAGGAGCACGGCGAGCGACTTGTCGAGGCGCAGCCGCTCGCCGAGCAGGGGCACGCTGAAGGCGTACGCGAAGAAGGCCGAGCAGTTGTAGATAGCAGTGAGGTTGCTCGGCGTCGTCATGCTGACGGCCACGTACCACGTGAGGCCGGCGACGGTGAGGCAGCTCGTGATCCAGGCCGTCGTGCGCACGACGTACGGCACCGGGCTCTTCTGGAGGACGTGGCGGGGGATGTCGAGGCGCTGCTCGGCGACCATGTGCGCGGTGCTGCGGAGCAGCTCGACGTGGCGGCGCCAGAAGACGGCCCAGGGCTGCCGCCGCCGTTGCAGCCGTAGGATGAGGAGTTGCGTGGGCCACAGTAGTGTCCAGGAGCCGTGCGTCAGGTACAGCATGCAGTAGGCCTTGTTCCAGCCCAGCTCGTGCTGCACGTAGCGGCCGAGCTCGGTCTGCACCACGAAGGACACGAGGCACACGACGAGGAAGATGGCGGCCAGCACGTACTTCCTGCGGGCGGTAGCATCGTCGGCCTGGGCGTCGGCGGTGGACCGAGACCGCACCGTCGAGGTGCGGGTGAAGAGGGGCGGCCGCGTGGCAGCAGCAGCAGCAGCGGCGGGCGTCGACACGGCGGGGGGAGGGAGAGCTGACGTGCAACCGGGACGTTCACGTCCCCTTCGATCGTCGTCCTTCTCTAACAGCGGCTTGCTGGAGTGGCCATCTGCAGCGTGTATGGAGGACATGCTGTTATTATCAGGGTTATCCTCGTCCGAGTCGTATGCTACTGTATTATTCAAGTGGGGAGAAACGGAAACGTTCTGATCAGAGACATCTACACACGCATAGAATCATAGACAGTTAGTGATCAGTGGTATATTGTATCAGAGGGAGAACGGGTCCGTTGCTTACCCCTTGGTGTCGTAGAAGAACCATGAAGCTGGGAATCGAAGGGTGGTGTATATGAAGGGGAAGGGGTCCGGTTTGGACGTGAGGGAAGACGGGACAACTTTATCTTGTTATCATTGGGATGCATGAGTTGGGTATGTCTAGGTCAGACTACCCCCCAGGTAGGTTAAGTGCTAAGTAGGCAGGATAAACACTTGAATCTGACTGGGCAGAGAGAGAATGCTAGCAGCTAGCTGTTCGGCACGGTATCACGGATACCGGCTACTGCCTGCCCTGCGATAGGTACACACACTACCAGGTAAGTAGATAAGGTATACAGTGGTACTAGCGATGCCTACAGAGGTGATAGGTAAGATACCCTAGGTTAGGTAGTTCGGCTTTCAGACTCGGGGCGGTGGGTCGGATGTCAGATTCGGACGTAGGTATTCTGTATCTACTATAGCAGTCTGCGTATACTTGTGTGTAGGTATGTATGGACGGATGGATGGATGTATGTATGTAGGTAGATGGATTCAGCTGGTGGGTGTGGTCAAATGTCAGTGTCAGATGCGAGCATGTTCATGTAATAATATGCAGGAGACATGGGTACACACATATGTCCGTTAGCTTACTTATACAGGGGGTCATAGGCAGGCTACGTAGGTACATAGTAGGTATGTCTTCTGTAGGTCTTATTACAGGTCTTATTAATTAAAAAAGGGTTGCGACTGCCAGCGACAGATAGATAAAGATAGATAGAAGAGTACGATGACCGCATATCTATAAAGTCTAATTATTGCTTCCATAGTACAGTACCACTTATACATTGGAGAACACCTTTCGAAAATTCCCCGTGACAAGGATACCTACACTTGACAGGAACCCATTACCGTGGATCAGGGTGCTTCCATGGAACATCAGGTGCTGCACAGTTGACGTACTGTACATTGTACATGCAGCAATATACGTATGTACGGTAGTCATGAAGGGCAAAATGAAATGCCAAGCCCAATTCAATGGAGATCAGTCCACTAAAAAAAGCCGTGCCGACACGTTCCTGGCATGGACAGTGGGGTACAGCCTGTTGCAACACTGTGGTGTAGCAAAGGCGGGACTAGATATGCTTAATTTGTATCCACGTATACTGTTAGAAATATAGGGGGTAAATTAGGCCCTGTATTTTGGTGCTAGAAGGATCTAACCAGAAGGAGGTACCTTCTGCTTCAAGGAGTTCTACTTATATATTTATTTTATATGCTAAAAAAAAATCTCTTAAAACAGCAGTAATAACAATAACAACAATAATAAACTAATTAATTAAATTAATTAAAAAAGTTTATTTTTAACAATTAAAAGTTTTATATATTTTTTAAGTTTAAAATTAAAGTTATTTATAATAAAATAATAGTTTAATTAATTAAATAAAATAATAAATAACAATTTTATTTTTTTTATTAAATAAAAAAACTTTTATTAATTAAATAAAAAGTTTTTAATAAAAATATTATAATTAAAAATTAAAAAATTTATTTAATATAAAAATAAAACTTTTTAAATTATAAAGTTTTTAAAATTTAAATTTATTAATTATTTTTATAATTTTATAAACTAATTTAAATTAATATAAAAAACTTTATTTATAATTTTATAAAAAAAAAAAGCAATAATAAATTTATTATAAAAATTATAAACTTTATAATTAAAAAAAAAAACAGTTTTTAATATTAATTAAAATATTTATATTTATATAAATAAAAAATATAACAAATATTATTATTAAATAAAAAAACTATAAAAATAAATAATTTTTATTATTTTTTAAAAATATAAATATATTATTATAAAAAATAAAAAATTTATTAATTAATAATATAATTTTTTAAAAAAAAATAAAAAGTTATATAGTATTTTTTTTTAAATTAATTTATAAAAAAAATATATAATTTTAATAAAAAAGTTTTTTAAAAAAATATTTAAAAATTTAATAGGTTAAACTTTTTTTTAAATAAATATAATAAATAAAATTATTAAATATAATAATTTTAATTTTAAAAATATTTATTTTATAATAATTAATTTAAAAAAATCTTTTTTAATAATTTTATTTAAATAAATAACTGTTTTAATAATTAATTATTTAAAAGTTATATAAAACAAAAAAATAATATATAAAAAAATAAAAACAAAACTTTAAAAATATATATTTTATTAAAAGTTTTTATTAAAAAATAAAAAAGTAATAAAAAGTTTTTTTGCTGTTATTTTTAGTAATAAAAAGTTAAAAAAAGATTTAAACAAAGCTTTTAATAAAACTAAAAAATTTTAAAATTAAAAAAAATTTCAAAAAAAAAATCAAATAAATTTAATAATTTAAAAAAAAACGAATTTTTAACATTTTAAAAAAAACTACAATTAAATATTAACTTTTAAATTAACTTTTTTTATATAAAATATAAAATAATTTGTTATTTTTAATAATTATATTAATATTTTTTTTTTAAATTAGTTTTTAATAATTAATTTATAAATTTAAAAATTAAAACTTTAATTAAAAAAATTTTTATTAAAAATTTAAAACTAATAAAAAAAGTTAAAATTAAAAAATAAAAAGTTAATAAAAAAAAAACAAACAAAACTTTTTAACTAGTTAAAAAAAAAAAAAAAACTATATTTATATATTTTATTTATAACAATAAAATAATTTGTTTATTAAAAAATTTAATTATTTTACATTTAAATGTTAATATATATATATTTAATAAAATAAATTAATTTTATAATATTTAAATTATTAATTTAAAAATATATATATATATTAAAAACTTTATTTTTTTTAATTTTAATTTATAAAAATATAAATATTAAATTTTAAAAATTAAAAAAATTAAAAATAATAAAATTATATAATATAACTATTAAAATAATAGTATTAGTTATAAGTAATATATATTTAAATTTTTTTTATATAATTTATTATTTATTTATTAAATAATTAATTATACTTTATTATATATAATATTAATAAATTATTAATAAATTTATATAACTTTTATATATATATTATATATATAAAATTTTTTTTTAAATATAAAAATAACAATAACATTATATAATTATAATATTATATTTTGTTTTAACTTTACTATATATAATTAATTATATAAAATTAAATTAATATTAATTAATAATTATATTAGTTTTTTTGATTTAATAATAATATATTATAAATTAATAAAATTTAAAAATAAAAATTAATTAAAATAACTTTTAAATTTTAATTATATAAATATTTTTTTTTTAATTTAATAAAAAATGTTTATTTTTATATTATATTTTAAGTTTATTTTTATATATATATATTTTTTTTATTTAATAAAAAATATATATATTATTATATATAAAAAAAAATTAAATTTTTTATTATATAAATATATATTTTTTTAATTTAGTAAAAAAATGTTTTTATATAAAAAAATAATAATAAATAATGTTATTATTTAAAAAATTTTTATTATTTATATTTAATTATATAAATATATTTGTTTTTATTTAATAAAAAATATATATATAAAAATAAATAAATAGTTTATATTTTATATTTAAATAATTTTATTATATATATAAATTAAAACAATAATTTTTAAATATAATAACATTTTAATAGTTTTAATAAAAAATTAAATAAAAAATTATTTATATTTATAATTTTTATATAATAAATTTATTAAATATTTTAATATTAATATTATAATTATATAAAAATATATTATTATAAAATATTAAAATAAATTTATTAATATTTTTATTGTTATAAAA
>MU378367.1:0-37222 GCA_022495175.1 Hypoxylon argillaceum | reverse complement strand
AAAAATAAAATTATAACAATTAATAATATTTAATAAATATTTTAAAAAACTTTTTAATATATATATAAAAATTTTATAATTAAAACTTTAATATAAAAAGTTTTTTTATAAAATTATTAAAATAAAAAAAAGCAATATAAAAAAAAACATTTACAAAAAAACATTTTAATAATAATAAAATTAATATAGCAAAAAAATGTTATATATATAAAAAATAAAAAATTTTTTAAATATATATATAATATTATATAAAAATTAATAGTTTTATTAAATTAATTATTAATATAATAAAAAAATAATAAAAATTAAAAGCTTTTATATATAAACTAATTATATATAATTAAAAATATTTTTTTATTGTTTAAAAATATTAATTTTAAAAATTTACAGTTTAAATATTTATTATAGCAAAAACTTAAATTAAGCTTTTTTTATATAAAAAAAATTATTATAAACTATATTTATATTTAAACAAATAAATTTTAAAAATAATTAATATATATAATATAACTAATAAATAATTAAAATAATTAAATAAACTTTATTATTTATTTAAAATAATAAATTTATTAAAAATTAAATAAAATAATAAATATAAAAAAATAAAAGTAATAAATAAAAAAATACTTATATAAAAATATTAACTTAATTAAAAAAGTTAAGTTTATTTTTTAGTTTTTTTAATTTTAGTTTTTTTTTTAAAATATATAGTATTATTTAATTTTTAAATTTATTATTAATATTATATTTATTATAATTAACTGTTTAAACTAATTAATATTTATATTAAACTTTAAAAATAAATAACTAGTTTTATAAATTATTAATAATAAGCTGTTAATTTAAAAATTAAATATTATAAAAGCAAAATTATATAAAATGTTTTTTATTATTACTAATAATATAGTAAACTAATTTAAACTTTTAAAAGTATTATTTATATTTTTGTTTTTTTTTTTTTAATAGTTTTTTTTATTAAATTTATATTGTTTTGTTTATTTAAATTAACTTTTTAAAACAAAATATAAATATTTTTTATAACAACATAATTTAAAATAATTTTTATTATAATAATTATATTTAATATAAAAGTAATAAAAATAAAAAACTAATAAATTAAAGTTTGTTTTTTAAAATTTTTAATTTTGTTATTTTTATTAAGCTGTTATAATAGTTTTATTAAAAATAATAACAGCTTTAATAATAATATTATTTAAGTTATATTTAAAAATAATTTAATATTGCTAATAAAAAGCAGTAAAAAATATATTAAAAATAAAGTTTAAAAATATAAAAAATTTATTAATTAAAATTAATTTGTTAATTATATAAGTTTTATTAAATTTAATTAAGTTTTTTTAAATAATATATAGTTTAATAGCAAGTTTAATAATATTTTTATTACAAAAGTTCAATTAAATAATGTTTTATTTTTAAATTAGTTTTTAAAAAGTAATGTTTTTTTTAAATTTATATTTTTATTGAAATTTTTTTTAAATTTTAATTATTGTTTTATATTTAATTTTATTTATTATTATTAATTATATATTAATTTTAAAACAACTTTATATAACAATATATGCTTTAATTTAATGTTTGTTTTATTTGTTTTAATATTTTTTAAAAATATTTTTTACTTTAATTTTTTATTATATAAAAAAAAGCTTTTAAAGTTTGTTTAAAAAAAAACAGCTATATTTTTAAACTACTAAATAATTAGCTATTTTTTATATAAATTTAATATAGTTTTTAAACAAATTTATTAAAACTATTGCTTAAAACAAAATGTTATTTTTAACATTTATTATTTTAGCTATTTTATTAAAAAACTTTAATATAATTTTTAATATAAGTAATAATAATATTAAAGTTAAAAATAAATATTAAAGCTTTTATTTTAAACTTTTGTTTATAAGCTATAAATTATTGCTAAAATAAAAACAATAATAATAATAAAAATAACAGTAATAAAAAGTTTTTTAATATATTAATTTTTAATTTAAAAAATTCTATGTTATTAAAAAGTAACAAAAAAAATAAAATATATTTAAAACTAGAAAAAAAATCTTGTAAAAATTTTGTTAAAAAAAGCAAATAATTGTTTTTTATAATATTGTTTGTAAAAAAATCAAATATAATTGAAATTAATTTTATAGCAAAATAAAAAAAAAATTTTTCGTTTAAAAAACAATAAAACTTAAATTAATAAAAAAATCGTTTTTTAAAAAAGTATTTTTTAATATTTGTAAATATAATAACAATAATAAAACGTTAGCTTTTTTTTAATAAAACAAAATTTTGTTGCTTTTTTAAATAAAAAATTTTACAATTTTAAAATTTATTTAAAATATTAAAAGCTTAAATTATATTATTTAAAAATAATTTAAAACAAGTAAAAAAAAATTAAAATAAAAAAATGTTAATACTTTTTTAATTAAACTAAAATAATATACTAAATCAACTTATTTAAACTAATTAAAAATAATTAAAACTAATATTAATTTTTAATATAAAAAAAAAGCATATTTAAAAATTTAATAACAAAGTAATATTAATTGTTTTAATTAAATCGTTAAAATTTAATAATTTCGTTTAATCGATTCAGTTAAATTTTTACGAAAATTTTAAAACAATAAAAATTATATAAAAAAGTAATATAGTGTTAGCTTTATTTAAATAAAACAAATAATATAAATAACTTATTCTAAACTTATAACTTGTTAAAAATAATAAAATAAATTAATATAAAGTGTATATTTAAAATAAAAATCAAAGTAATAGTTCTATTTACAAAACTTAAAATATACAGTAGTTTATATATACAAAAGGTGTGAAGCGTCCTACACGGTGTATTTGACAGGAAGCAACAACTCAACTGCTCAAGCATGCATAGACGGGGCAATTAATGTAACTTGGTGACTCGGGAATTGCGGGCGGTCGTCGTATGCGTTCCCGGGCGCATAATAGCCACGATCTACTTTCAAAAATGGTAATCGAACAATTGGTCGAGTAATAAGCTTCATCTGGCCCAAATAATCGATGAGGGATTCATTGAAATTTATTTTGTTAAATTGAGGTACTGTTATGGCGCTTGTTTCTTTTTGCATGTTAAAAAGTAGTTATAAAAGTCTACGGAGACTTTTAACAAGTAAAACAAGTCAAGCGGATATAGTTTGAACGCAATTAATAAAGGATAAGGTTAGAAGAATCCACTAACAATACAAGCTCGTTTAAACTCCACAGGTAGTACTGCTAATATCTAGCTACAAGATCCGTCAACTTAATTAGTTGCGTATAAAGGTTAATCATGCGGGCAAGTTAGCAGCAGGGTAAAAGAAAAGATTTAGAAAAGCAAGGGTTGGAGTATATACACTGGCTGGCTATTTAAACCCACTACGTGACTTGTTCCTCGACTATGATGAGTACTGCCAAGGGGATAATTATAAGGAATACATCCTAAGACAGCGGATATTTCGCTGGATAGGAATAATATGGTTAATTTTACTGTAGTCGATTGTCTGAGGACTTCTAGTATTAGTCAGGGTCGGTCCTTAGAGCATAGTGTAACAGTGCGGTTAAACCTGCAGTGAAAGGTAAGGGTAATTATTTATTAGGCTTAGCCATTCTCATCAGCGTTGATTTCTTATTTATTTCGAGCAGTTGTTTCAGTCGACTGTTTTTATTTAGCCAGGCAGGTTTCCTGCTCTAAAATCCTACTATTGCATTGATTTATCAGCATTATTTTAAATACATGTGACCTCTTTAGAAGTGCTATTGTGACTACTTGTCAGTATCCAGTGTGCAGTCTATGCTATTTACACGTTCCGCTTTCATAGGTCAATTTGAATGGCCGTCTGTTATTATGTAGGAGGGCGGCACCGAGGCCTACGAGTTATCGCGTTTTCCGCCTATGCGCTGCTTGAGGGGTCGGTACAACTAATGTATTTTGATAAGGGCAGTAATACAAAGACCTAATTGGCTAAGCAGGGGCGATTGTAGTATCATACGGTAGTTGTTATCGACGTACAGGGCTAGTCATGACGTTCAAGCTGTCACCTTGTTTTGGTAAATATAAAGTAGCCTAGCAATAGACTTGGAGCAACAATATTCTCTATAAGAAGTACGAGATTTCTCGGGGTTTTCAGAGTTCCCCAACAACACAAACCAACCAAAATTCCCCTGGTTTTTTACCCTTGCCTTCAATACATCTCAACGAATTATCTTAGTAGATATATTACAAAGTAAGTGAAGTAATGGAATTCCATCGGCATTGAATTAATTATCAATTTCAATTTCTAGAAATGTGCGATCGATATTACGAAGTCTGCGCCTGGTGCGAGTCTGAACTTGGACCTTCAAAGTTCTGGCCTTGCTCAAAAGATACTTATTGTGCGGAGATTAATGACATATCTTACTCGGAGGGAAATCTGTGTTCTGTTTGTCGGGCCAAGTCCAACTAAGGTAGTAGTTGCATATTAATAGTCAATAAGAATTTGAGTGGCTGGGAGGAAAGAGAAACTTGTATTTCCTGTATATGAAGTTATTCGTAATGTGATATGGGGTAATATCCATTAGTTGATCTTTTTCTAACTTTCATCTTGCAACGCTAAGGGCATTAGAAGCATTTATCTAGGCAATATTTCTTCACTGGCATGGGCCTGTTTAGGGTATGAAAACGGATGAAGATCATTTCAGCGAATTTGCTAGCATTTATCAAACTGTTGAGACTTCCAAATGATACCTAAGGTCAGATTTAAGTTTTCAGATTCGAAGTTTTACTTCAAGATCAACAACATACCAAGCTACGTAAATGATGTTTTAACAAGTCGTTTACGAAAGCTGTACATTGAATGAAGCAATATATAATACTTTTATATATAGTTTCATATTTATCATCTGCAAGCAACTTGAATGTAGATAGTAATAATGCTAGTAACTTAAATATAATTATATGTTGAATATTAGTTATCGGAAACTTGAATAATTTATATCAACATGCAAGTTTGTTAAACTAACGATGCCTTTATAATCAAACAACTGAAGCTAATTAAGAGGTTTCCATTTAACTCCTTGGGCCTAAAAAAACCGCTCCCACTAGCCTCCCAAGTCACAGGGACTAATCAAAAAATACCTTCGGTACCTAAGATACTAGTAATGATATCTACCGACTCCTCGTGGCTCTCCACAACTCCCATATATCTACACTTTACTTAAAGCTACCTATATGTCAAAATATATTTCCTGACTCAACCTCAGACATTAAAACGGAACGTGTAAATCACTCGCATCGCACTCTAGAGGCCTGGCGAGGATCACAATAGCACTTCTAAAGATTTCTGGCTTCAATCCATCAAGAAAAATAAAATCTATTCAATAAGACCAGCTGAAGGCTGTATCCTAGGAAGAGTACGTGACCAGAGGGTTCTAGGTGGGGGCCTGCTGGGGGAGTGGTCTACCAGGTAGCTTTATAGCTTGTGGCTGTGCTTGGCAGGTGGCTTGCTACATAGGTACAGGTACCTATTCTGCCGCCCTCAGGTCTTGCAGCGATATCAGTAGCTAAGTACTAAGTAGGGCTACAGACCTCTGGCGCGACCGCAGAAACCCTCTGTAGTAGTACAACTTTTAGATGGCCTTGCGGGTCGTAAGTGTGTCTGCCATCCTCAGCTTGTTGCAGCTATGAGGTGAGATAGTACGGCTCTAATATGCTATTCCCTCGCCCGCATAGCTCCGAGCAGGACGGCACGATCTATGGTATATTGAGAAACGCAAGTGCCGTTTCACTGTGTTACTCCTATCAAAGTATATAGTATAAGTTACACACATTTGGTTATAAGTATCTCAGCGGTTTGCCGTCATAAGGCCCTCTCAGACCATGATTGAATGATACCTTCACTGCTTCCCTTATACTCCTTCACTACTACTTGCTCCTTTTCAAGGAAGGTGTTAGCATGCACAAACAGGCTCCGGCGTACCGGCAACATGCTGACGCCATTTTCCATACTCGCCACTAACCGACGTCATCTCTTTGTAGTATTCCCTGTACGGTTCGAAATTCGCCGTGCAACGCCGTACGTGAATTTGGCATAGGAATCTGCCTAAGGATGGCTTTCTGTGTGACACCATCTTGGCACAGTCAACTTTACCCGTTAGGCGGTATGCTAATAACCCCGCCACCCAAGATTGCCCAATGTGCCTATTGGAATGGCTAGCGCCGCAACTGTGAAAATATTAGAAGTAAGGTGTTAGAATCAAAATACCCTCTTATGTGCCTGGCCCCATGTCTTTTGTTCGGAATTGTAGTACGCAAGCCCCAGAAGCCCCCCCACACCGATTTGTAGATACATATTATAGTGAACAATTATTATTAATAAAATCGCTATATATAAGTAGAGATGCTAAGTCCTCTTGGTTAAACTCAGGGTCATCTGTAGTAATATCTGTTTCGTCAAGGTGCCCGAAAATATTGAGTAGTTCCTTGTTATCAATGAGGTACAGCGGAACAAGCATGGCCCGGCATTCTTCAGCACTTAGCGTGATAGTGCCAAACACGGATGTCCACGTCTAGCCCAGGTGATGCCAAGTAGTGATGGAGCGGCTAGTCACGGGGGCGATAGGAGGATTCTCCTTGTCGAATTTGTATTGGCCAGTACTTGTTTCACTTAGTAACTTGCTGCTCCCATGCCCGAGTAGTTCGTGTATGGTTGTCGTAATGAATCAAATGACGTAAGTGCATTTCCTGAAATTTTCAACTTCCGTGTTGGAAACGTAATGATACAGACGTGAGGGCTATCGTTTGCGTTCATTCGGTTGGCAACAATGATGTTCTTGAACCCACACGTCTTCCTGATATCATTATATTAGAGTGGTGTTAGTATTCTAAGGTCTTGGGAACTTGGAAAGATATAGGTACACATAGATTTGGGACATCTGTAGCTTCGAAAGAGTAGCTAGTACAAACGGCCAGAGGTCCAAAACTATGTCAATATTACTCTTCATCTCATGTTATGCGATTTCAAGGCTTACAGTAGCTGCTGGTATAATCTGGTGCCACGAAATTATCTTTCTCAAAGGGGCCTTTGCCGTCATTGACACCGTGGACAGCCCAGGGGAGCAGGTGGAGAAAAACGGTAGAACGATCAGCGAAGTGTCTCATCTTCTCTGAGGCGTTATATCAAGACAACTTAGATGATAGGAGTGAAGCAGATGAACTTCAAGAGGACGCAGAGATACACCTCAAGAGGCGCGACCCAGATGCCACAGGCTTCTTGAATGAGGCCGACTATGATAAATACATACCTATCTTTTAGAGATGATGATCGGGATGGAAAGGTGTAGCGATCAAATAGCAATTTAATTCCAGTCTAGGTATATGGATGGATGATTCAATTGTCACACGGGCAAAACTGCCAAAACCTATAGGAAGCTATTGACTGGTTATAGGCATACGCGCCTAACAGTCTAAGACCTAACCCACCTGTATTGAGGCTATCGGAGGAGGCAGGTCACCTGGACCTGCAACCATATGCAAGGAAAGCCAACAGTCCTAGAGGTACCAGATTGTATAGACTGCAGCCTAGGAGCCTTTGGGTACAAATAGGACTGATTTCTCTTTCCTTTCAGTCAGGAGGGAATCATGGACGTTGTGAGACCAAAGTAATTTATTAGTTGATTATAGACCTTGTTCCAAGCCCTAGATAGTTAGCCCTTGTCATATTAATTGACCATATTATAGAGATAGTTGTGTAATATAAGCTTTGAAAGCTTGTTTCTGATGAAAAAGATTTTGGCTCTACCAATTCACTCAGTAGACCAGTATTTCAACAGTTTCCATCCCAATTCTTCAACCTTTGTATACACTATCACCTCTCATTGCCTTCCTGGAGTATTTCTCAGGCTAAAATATTGCAGGTTCAATGAAATAACTTCTTGAAAAGAAAAATCGGTTCCGTATCGGCTAGTCATTTTGTTAGCGAGTTTAATGTATTATAACGTGTCCGTGGCAGCTGCGGCCTATCGCAGATCGTAGGACCGTGTAGCCGATTCGGCTCCGATCACTAGCCGCTCGCGCTCTCGATTTCTAGTGTATATTATATATACATATCAAACGACCCTCATCAGTTAGTCCTTGTAGTTGTGTCAATTCCTCGCCCATATATCTCTCTCTCTTAGTTTCTTGCCCTTACCACTATGCCTTTGCCAGACCCTACCAATCCTTATGCCAAAGCTCACGCTAATCCTCAGGGTTACGGTGATGCGCGGCCGACGTCGATCCAAATTGTAGAAGGTGAGGGCCTCGTTAATTGTATGGGAGGAAAGGTCATGCTTGTAACGGGATCTACATCTGGAATTGGTGTCGATACTGTCCGAGCCCTCCACTTGACTGGGGCAGACGTGTATATGCAGGCTCGAGACCTGAAGAAAGCAGAAGCCGTTCGAGGAGACATACTCGGCACGAGTGAAGGGAAGGGAAAGCTGGAGATTATTGTGATGGATCTGAACTCTCTCGAGTCCATCCGAGAAGGTGTAAAAGACTTCTTGATCAAGGCTCCGAAGCTGAATGTTTTAGTAAATAATGCGGGTACGTCATCTGCTAACCCCAAGAACTTGAGGCATGAACTAACAATCACCCTACAATTACAGGAGTTCGCAACACTCCTGAAACCCGAACGGTCGATGGTTTCGAGACACAGTTTGGCGTTAATCATCTTGCCCATTTTCTGCTATTCCAACTTCTCTTGCCGATTCTTCTTTCCTCTAGCACGCCCTCATTCAACTCTCGTGTTATCAACGTGACTTCGGGCGCACACAAGGGTAGCCGCATCATCTTCGACAACCCTAACTTGGAGGGTATTTATAACCCCCGAATGGCTTATTCCCAGAGTAAGACTGCGAACATCTTGATGGCAAATTCCATCGAGCGTCTATATGGTGATTCAGGTGTTCATGGTCTATCTGTCCACCCGGGCTGTATCTCTACAAACCTCCAAAAGTACGACTTGCGTACCCAGAAAGAGAAAGATGACTACATCCGTGGTAATCCGGCGCTACAGAAGGTTCTTAAGAGTACAAGCCAAGGGGCGGCTACGCAAGTCTGGGCAGCGGTTGGCAAGGTTTGGGAGGGAAAGGGGGGGCTGTACCTCGAGGAATGTAGAAAGGGACACCAGTGCGAAGAACCGGACATATTGAATGGAGGCTACAAGGCCTTTGTTTTTGATGTGGAAGCAGAGGACAAGCTATGGGACATGAGTTGTTTAATGGTTGGTATAAATAAGTGAGTGCAGGCGGATCGGCATAATGTCAACGCATATCCCTAATGTAGCTATAATTACTGATATTAGATATGTCTATTTTCAGTAGTATGAGATTTACATTGGCTAGTTAGTGAAGAACAATTGTTTGGAACGAGATATCCGAACAAACGGGAGGGGGGGTTTAGGACTGAGAACAAAGCTTGTCGTGTACAACATATACTGTTAATACTGCAGGAGTATTAACGCCGTCGTTTTTCCTCCGTCACAAAGCTAACGTTAATAGAAAGAAAACGTAGTTACCACTGCAAAACACTTATTTAAACCGCCTATAATAGTGCCCATTTGCAGATAATTTCAACGATTAAAAAAAGGCCTAGTTGGTCGTATAAATAATAGTAGTAGTCGACGCCTAGGTCTGCGGCGTCGGATAATCTCTTCTGAGTACAAGTAACTGACAACACCTTCGTTCACTCTTATCTATAAGTTTGCCTTTTCACCTATTCTAGATTATCGCAGGGAACTTACTAATTGCAGTATATAACTCTAGTACTGTCAGGTGATAAAGTAACAAGCACCCTATGGGGTGGTTATATCTATTGATTTGGCTATATATAAGGGACCTTCGGTCCCCCTTTATAGATCTAGGAGGTCAGGAATCAATGAATCTATCTATTGAGCCCTATACTACACCTTCTACCTAGCTGCGACAGGACTTCTATTCACTCTGTGACATCCTCCTCTGACAAGTACACAACACCTAGCTTCAACACAATATCTAGTAATGAGGGGTAAAGTCAGAAAGTAAATAACTATGCAGTGGGCCTCCGTGTCCATAACGGTTATTTTCTATGTCGTACAGAACTAAAACTTTGAAATACTGAAAAGAGGTGTACAGGTCATGTGAAAGTACGGTGCTATAAGCTTATAACGCCTTTTACTGTTTATTGTTTAGGAACTGCTTAGTTATCCAAGTTTCGCTACAACAACGATCCAAGCTCACCTAGCCTAGTGAGTCAGCGGATAAACCTCTTGATTGCATATTTCGCCGCGGCGTGCATTGTTTTTGCAAAAGATGTTTGTTCCTCGGAAATAAATGAAATTAAATCTAAATACAATCTACGAAGCAGGAAATATCCAGCTGTGTTATGCGTATAGGATGTGTCAACTTTTTATGTTAGGCAGTCAATAGCCTCCTCCATCCACGAGGTCCCCGAAATCGGGTCTCCTTGGTGGGATGCAGAATTTCGAGGACTGGGGCTCATAGGTCAGCCCCTCGATACTAGATGATGCGGATACCCCTAAAAGTTTTCATAACTACACCGAATGATAAGGAGAGTTATACCTAGTTCCAAAAGTTAGCTTTCAAGAAGACATGTGTTGACAACTCTTGCTGGATAGTGGACTATTATTTACGAACTGGCTTAAACGGCATTTTGCCCGGGGTGGTAGGAGACGAAGAAGCCAAAATGGTAAATCTATTGAACGTATGATATCACTATAGTTCTACTGGAGGCGAGACAGATTCCAGCAAGGAACCGAAAAGGGTAAGGAACTTTATAAATTACTTCTCCTCCTATCTTACGTATTGCGTGGTTGTCTTTGAAGCTTGATTTGGTATATCATCCTAGTCAGTTGACTAGATAAGAGAGTATGCAACAAGGGTCTAATTATTAAACAATTTTAAAGAGAATGCAGCTATTGCGGTAAATTACAATGAAGACACCATGGATTCAAGGTGGAGCTAACCAACTTGGTGACTGTAATATAACAGCCAGATCGAACAAAGAATGTGTTTGTAATATCGGAATATGATCAGTTATCATGATAACAAACAAACAGGATCTTAGAAATACGAGTTGTCGATATTTTCAACAGCAGTCCAGTTACCAGAACAAGAATTCTACCTTATAAACCTGACATTCTTTCGCTCCAAATCCTTGGCATTTGTTAAACAATTCTTTGACATGAACAATTGTTAAAAATGTCAGGCACGCATAATAATATGGAGAACCGGCCTCCTTATGGTAAGCGCCAACGCCCAAAGTTGAGTATTAACACTCAAATTCCATTACAGTCAGGCACTCAGAGCCAAAAGCCGAAGACTGTAGACTCCGAGGTAAATGAAGAGTTCTCAGGGTCAACTATTACCCCACCTTCGAGTCAACCGAAAGGCTCGAAGCAAAATTCCCTAAGCGTTCAGGGAACAAGCAAAGGCCCAGCAAAGAAGGTAGTCCAAGGGCTTGCTAGACTGGGAAAGAAGGTCGTTAAGAGGATTAACTCCGGCTTTACAAAGGCTAACGCAAGCCAGCCCCCAGCTAACTCAATTCAACTCCCACAATATGCCTTAGCCCGCAATATGGTTGGCGATATTCCATTGCTGACTTTAGAGCGCCAGCGAAATCTAGATCTCAGCCAGACCTCACAGGGTGTCTCCCTTATCTACGCTAGGTCCGCACTTCAGGATTTCCGAGCTACCTTCACGCGAGATCTTCCCGAACTCAACTTCCCTCGTGGGCAAGCGCAAATAAATATTGTAGCTGAATATCTCATGAACCCTTGCCCGTCAGATCTCGAGAGCAGTCCGACCACACAGTTTGTCAGACACTCTCATGACAGCTTGCGGGCGTGGAAGGCATATTCTGAGATGAACCAGTTGCAAAACCCACGAGCCTATCGCCGATGGAACATGATTGAGGCCCGGCGACGAGTCAGGCATCATAACTCAGTCATCCAAGATTTTAACGATTCTTGGGATACTTGGGTGGGTGAGCAAGACCCTGAAATCCAGTCAACAGCTCGTCGTCACCCTGAGCGCGAAGACCAGGGCTATCCTGGTAAGCCATTCCGTGACTTCTATCATTCTTCGCTTATTGCATGTGACGAGGAAATTCAACAGCGCCAAGACATCGCCGAGGCGTTAATCCTTCAGTATCCTAATTCGTTTCCAGGCTTCATGAAGAAGCCAGATGAAACAGTCTCCTAGGTCATTGGATAGGTTGGACATCTATGCTAGCCGTCTAGTTGATAAAGTGGATGGGGGCATAGCCGTTCAGTACAGGATAGAGCGAGGGTTTTTAATAGGAATAGGGCGAAAAGAATAAACAATTAGATCAGGACGCACTGCCAGTTAATAGTAAACAACATGCACGTATTTGAAAAACCCTAACTTAATTCTTGAGCATTTAAAGGCCTTTAGAACCTATAATGGCAGGTGTTCATTTTAGTATCATATGTTTTTAAGTTGAATACATTACTAGGGGGGCTTGTTTCAATAGCAGCGCCTATATGTATTGATGCATTCCCTTTATTTTTCCGGTCCTTAAGCAGTACCATACTCACCCCAGTTGTATATATTACTCTCAGAAGCACTTTTCAACTTACTGTTACCCAGCGTTGGTAAGTAATATTAGGGGCATTAGAGTTACATTATCTGCAACTTAATTTTCGCGCATAGAATATGTTCTGCGCCTCAGCAAGACTTTTGAGGTGTTTAGAAGTTGGGTGGGCAGGTACAGTGACCCGGTCCCGCTTCGATTTCAAGGCTGTTTCTTCTGTCTCCATGTATGAATACATTTTCGCAAGTAGTAATCATCCAATCACGTGGTTTCGTGGTGTAGTTGGTTATCACGTCAGTCTAACACACTGAAGGTCTCCGGTTCAAGTCCGGGCGAAATCATATTCTACTTAAAGGAGGATTGTCCTCTCTAATATTTTACTTTTTTCAACATTACCTTTCTTAGTAGAGAGGGCATTTATACTGCTTTATGTTTCATAAATTCCATAGCAATGAAAGCGCTTGCGCTTATTTTTGTAGTCTACAACACTTACCTTTTACTTACAGATCGCTAGTTCAAGTGATACCTCAAACATGCGTAACGTTAGCTGCTTATGTCTATGTTGACGACTTCCTACAGTGGATTCGGGCCCTGTGACGGATGCAGCCGTTGTCAGCCTTAGGTATCGACGACGTAGTTTAGTATATCGCGGTTCTCTATAAGCCACCTTGGTGTGATACACCTTGTCTGTCAGCTACAAACTCCAGTAACAAGTAGCTCTACCTAGACCGTTAAAGTTTGTACATTAGCCGATGATAAATGACTCTGTATAGTGCGCTAACAACTTGTCCTCCGGCTCGTTCGAATCGCTAAGTCTACCTAAACGATGAAGATACTGCATCTTTATATTGCTAAAGCGCGTGTGTCAGAGGACTAGTGAAGAGAAGTCCTATAGTAGTTAGGAAGAAGGGTGTAGGAAGGTGTAGTAGCATAGGACTTAATAGAAATGTTCATTGATTCCTGACCGACCGAAAGTCTTATATATATACCCAAGTCTTCAGATTTAATAGATAACATCAGCTTAAAGCTAAATGAGCACTGTTGTAACTACTAAGTAAGGCAAGTGTCTCACTGGAAAGGCTATTAGCCTCGCCGATGATCTTGCAGGTCCACAAGCTGTTCAATTGCCCAATGGTCGATTTAGAAGCTATGCATTCCATGATGCACTAAATTCTTTCCGTAAACACCCGTTGTCTCTCTAACGTTGAGTATTAGAGCGGATGTAATTAGTCCAACTTCAACATTATCTTCTTCGTTTCATTATTTCCCGTTTAATAAAGCAGGCACCCTCCAGTTGCAAAGCTAGTTGCTACTATCATTAGAGTATAAGATCAACACTAGTATTAGACCATGATAACCCAAATCGTAGACTATCGGTGTTCGTAGTTAAGGCAAGCTTTACTCTGCTATGGCATCAGAAAATCCGTAACCAATACCCGTAATATATCCTTTCTCAACGTCTAGACACCCCGTCTGAGTCAGCTGTGGGCTTATAAATTTATGAACTTCTGCAACGTGTGTCAACTGCGCCGTGCCTATGAAGTCTCTAACACCTCTCCCCCTCCCAATAACTTCTCACACATGTCATGGCCTATGCTAGCCTGGCCTTCGACACCATGTTCACTATACTTTTCATCATATCTCAAGCATAACGGGGTGAACTGGCTGTGCTCGAATCGCTATGGGTCGGGTTGTGGCCCCGAGCGAGTTATTTGAAAAGGCTGTCAGTAAATTAGAAGAAGAGCTGAGGGTATATAGGCGTAGAGGGTATGTACATAGACTTTGTGTGAATGAATGTCAATGTATCTCATCTCCAAGAGAAAAGGCGTTCTTTCTACTCTCAGATGAGAGCATGTACTCGTGCGGATCGGTGATTAATCGGGAGAGACACGGTGCGTGGATAGACTAGATTACACGAGACCGATTTTCGTGTTCAGACAATCGGCTGATCCCGTTTTCATAGGATATTCTACATTTCCTGTCAATCAGGTGTGAATCGGATGATATGTGCTGTAAGAAGTAGGTAGGCTCGATGTCGCTTATTAGTTCACTCTACAATATGCAGGAATCCTGACAGTGTTAAGCGGCAATAAGATTAATCGTCGGTGAAAGATTGGCATACCTACCTAGGTATATACAGCGCTGCCCACAGGTAAAGTAATTCAAGTAATTTTCTACGCATAATAACAAATAAAATATCAACCAAACTGGTTGCAATTAATTAAAGCAATTTTTGTTAAAAAATAGCATTTATTTAACCTATTTAACAAATTTAAAATTCTTTTTTGGCTTATCTTTGTTAAAATAAATTACTTGCCAAGACCAAATTACTTTACCTGTGGGCAGCGCTGGGTATATAAGGGCGACTCCCCACTCGATGACGTGAACACGATCAGATGCAGATACAGGACAATTCAATATATGATTTACTTATGTGTCAAGAGTATGATGAATAGTAATGAATAGTTCTGTCGTGGCCCTTGATAATAGGCATACGTGAAATGTTTGCCCCTGCCTTGATTATTTATCCGAAATGAGGCTGTTTCTCTGCCCTGGGGTACACTCTGAGAACAATACGAGTCTCGGAAGAATAGCAAGTAAATATGGGCGTATGGAAAATTTGGGATTTATTGAGGGTCGCAAAGAATTAGCTAAAGGTCCTTGCAATCTCTCCAAATGGCAACATTAGATGGCCGAAGGTAAGTGTGTTGGTCTCACTTAAGTGCCGCAATCATCCGCCTTTACTCTATGTTCATGATGACAAGGCTCTCATATGCTGTGTCATACCGTGTAGTAAATGGACTCATACCTAATTGCGAATGGTATAAGGTAGTAAACAAAAGACACTAATAGTAGTTTCCTTAGGATACTGTCACTAAGACTAGCACTGTCTTCCTGCTTTTTAGGACCTCACATTGCTGAAATATATGAGAAAGGCACTTGACAACAGTCGGGCGCTCTGATCCGGTTATCGAATTATTATGACAGATGCCCTACGAGGTAGATATTTCATATCAGATCAAATAAATTATAATCTTATAGTGCTAACTATTAATGGGGAGGTACGGCCCCCAGGTAGTAGGCACATCAGTCAGATTAACGTCAGACCTAGACATTGAAGGCAAAGATGTCTCACCTTGTAGTAGGTTGCACCGCGAGACGCTGTGTCTCAGACTTGGTAGCTGTTGTGATTTGAATCTCCCGCTGCAAGTAGCCATGCCGTCGTGTTTGGTTTGGCTTCCATTGTGAATGGCGTTATTCTATATCTGAAGATAAAAATTAGTTTACTTCTTAATCAACGATTCGTCATCAAGGCGATATGGTCAAGATGGGTAGTGAAATACCTACGACTGTTTAGTACTGTTCCGGGGCGTCACGAACAGGAATGTTGAGGGCTCGGAACCTATCTTGTTTGATATGGTTTGAGATATTTGGCACATTTAATGACTCCCAATGGTCTAGGAATGATCTAGGAATGATAGGTTTCGGCAGCCGTGACAGAGAGATGTGTTACTAATAACATGCGCCAAGTGACACAGCTGGTATATCTTCAACCTAGAAAAGCATAGCGTGATTGGTAATATCAGCCCCGGAAAGCGTCATGGTGTACGACGACGATTCAACCGAGATTGCTGTGTGGCTAGAACTAAGTTCGATTCGTCTTGATAACCGATCGAGTGATTTCTTTTGGAGGCATGCTGGCTGGATATGTTCCGGATGGGGCGAATATGGACTCATTATGCCTGGTGTCCAGCGAATTGTCAATGTTGGTCTCGCGCCACGGCATGACGTGCTTGTGGTGCTGTGCCGTTTATCTGGTATTGTGGCTGGCGATGAAGATGATTTCGCTAAGCGACTAAGATTGAGTGTGACTTGCTTAATTGAGATGTACCTGATGAAACAACGTCCAAGCTGGGACGACGTGAATCCCCCACGTGCAAAGAGCGGCTCTGGTGCATAGCTGCTAGGCATCGTACTCATGCGAGCTGTATTGGGTCCACCGAATACTACTTCGGACTCCGTGGGACGATTCGGTTAATGATCCTACCAAAGATAGTATACGAAGGTGGTATGAAGTGATTCTATTGCCATATGGGAGCATAATCGAAGGACGAAGGACAAAGTGCCTGGCGATACATATGCGGAGTCTGGTAGAAGTGCGACGGCCATGTGTTGGTGGCTGTTTATACACAGGATATCAATTTAGGTGCTAGTAGTCGTTGCGTACGAGTAAGGACTTCATTTTGACCATCAATCTGTGATAAGCGGTAGCTGCGCGGCCCTGGTTTTCAAGACGCCTCATATACTTACAAATTATAGCCGGTAGGTAACACGATCGAGACGCCAGTAGGTAGTGGTACCGAGTATCCAATGACAATCCAAGTTGAATGCGGACCTGCAGGCTTCTGTGTCTAGCAAGTACCTACCTAGAGGGGTTTCAATATAGAGTATTCATACTATAAATTCAAGATGTTAGTGTCTGGGCATTAGGTGACGATGACTGTTCATCCATCTGGTCACCGTCCCAGGTCTAACTTCGGCTGACCTCGTTGAACCAGCTCGAGGGCATGTAGCTATACGCAAGTTGCACAAAAGGGTAATAAATAACCCCGGCAAAGAAGCCATCAAATGCGCTACAGACCCGAAACGCTGAAACGAAATTTATGTGAGTCAAATTACGACATACATGCCCGTCACACTGCGGGCGGCTGGCTCGGGGCCTGGTCCAGCAGGACGGTGCGTAGGTATCTACAGCACATATAGGTGTTGAGGGTATATGATGACAGGGGAGAGACTGAAGGTATATACGTACGCACACGTTATGCTTTGAACCCCGTGTTACGGTGTGGTTGGATGAACTACCGTCAACTGCCAAACTCGAAGATCCCTTGACCGTCTAAAACATCCAAAACAGACACCATCAGCCCGTTTCTTCCCCTTTGGGACGACTACAGCTGACATGCAGAGATTACAGGGGCCTTAGTGGTCCGAGCTGAGTCGATGTCGCAGCTTGGTTTTGGGTGCTCCCTTATTGTTCGTACCGGCAGCGCTAGGTCGAATCATGTTAAGCGTGTACTTTACAGCCTATGAGCAGCCCGGGATCCATTACCACATGATTTACCCCTGTTTGTACCCCTGTCAGACTTGTCCCGTTCCTGAAATTTATTACAATGAAAGTTAAGATAGGACTCCGGCATGTGCAACCCTCCCAATACCACACTATCTTCCAATGACCTAAAATTACCTAGGCGCCATCGGTTGCTACCTAATCTAGGCTAGGGAGTTTCCACAATCCCGTTGTCAATTCTCCGTTGCCCGAAAGACTTATAAACCAGGTTCAGAATATATCTCGAAAAGCTAATTATCCATCCCTGCCTTATAGCATCTCCACAAGCTGTATAAGTTTCAGTACTAGAGAGGTAACCTCTGATTTAAACAATGTTTTACTTATAGGTACATACTACTACTCCGGTGCTAGGTAGACTTTTATGTTGGCCAGATCACAGCCTTGGCAGTTACCGGATTGCATCTGCAATGATTCTACATAGATACCTAAGTATAAGGACTCAAATTTTGAGGCATTCCCTCTGATGCTGAAAGCACAGCGATCTATATTCTTCGTAAAACGCTACTTCAGATGATATGATGATAGTCTGCGGGTGAATAGTTGCTGCAAACTAGTGTGTAGGTATACTAAGTTCTACACCTCTAATTTGCTAGATATTTATATCTGATTAATAAGATAGGTGTTTCGGGATGCTTCCTACTTCTTGTCTTAAATGTAGCTACGCAATCTCCACAGCCTACCTGGATCTCGTGGCTATGGCTATCCGCCTAGCACTGCCTTATTGTCTACCTAATAGACGAGAACTCGAATATGTACCTAGGTAGTTATGAGTATGCCTATCGGTATGTGTGATACGGGGATTTAACCTGGATTTAAAGCAAGTATTTAACTATATCCGGCATAGTATCGACGGTTGGGGGCAAATTTCACTGAAGCTAAAGCTATTGTTCTGTATAATACGTAGCATGCTCAAGGGTGAGGTACCGTGGAATGTTTCTAGTCCGTTTTCTTTCTTCTTTTCGGTACTTTTAATTAATTGGAAATCCTAAGGGAATGTGGCAAATACGGGATGCGCGGGATGCACGCCAATCACAATTCCAAAATTCTCGGTAGGTAGCATTAGAAAGCCGGTAGAAATACCTATGACATCTGTCTAAAAAGCAGAGTACGATGCATGCTGCACTATTAGGTCCGTCGTCCCCACCCAAGGGCAGCCGAAAGGCCAAGAACACCCCTCCCCCTCCCCTCCACCTGTGGACTTCACTGTTCTCGATCAGTCCGAAACGGGCTGGTTTGTTGCTTATCGCTGCCTTCGGGCTCCCTTATTATGTACTGTATCCATTTCCAATTTATACCCTGTTTTTCATCACGTCCAGTCTTTAGCGCCCCAGTCCATTCAAACCGGAATGCGACGCAATGAACGCGCAGTACCATACTCATCACGGTTGAGAATATGTACGTCTGGGCCGACTATGTAGAGGGGTAGGTAGGTATTTTGCACGTACGGGCGGTACGGCGCTATGCTCGCTAGGTATATCCATGTAATAAAACATTTTCGCTTATTACCGACATCGATTCAACGCTATCTACACAGTAAGTACTACATGCAGCCCTAGGTAGTTAGCAATATCTGTCAAGTAGACCTTAATCTCAAATGAAAAACAAAGATTTAAACACACAGAACAGAAAAAAAAAAGAATCAAGAAACAAAGAAACGAGATAGGTACATGGGACAAGGCGTTTATGCCACCAAGTATTGCCTCTCTACTCTGTACTCATTACTTCTAATCACAACTTCAAGATTCTTTCTGCACAGGTACGAATGGCAATCTATCGATCTAGGTAGGTAGCATTTCAAGAGTAAATCGATACTACCTACTTATGTTTCGATTTCCAAGTAGATATTATGTAAATTTCTCTCTATATGTACTTGAGTACACGTACGTATTCAGGTGCCTTTGCAGCCGGAGGTATATACGCTATTAGCGGCCTAGTATGTGGGTAGGTCCCCCCTATCTAGATTAGGTACCTGGCCTAGGCACTAATATAACCTGCCTTAGAGCATTATACAGTACAGGACGCCCGCGAACTCTGCCTACCTACCTACCTAAGGTAGTGCCATTTTACTTAGATAGTAGTACTTACCCACACCCCACGCCCCCTGAACCCTGTCAATCTCGTTCATCGCTCTTCTCTCTTGTTCCTGTCCTGCCCAATTCCCCGTTTTAGTCCCTCCATCTCAACATAGGTGCTACCACTCGTGCGACATTTCACCGCCCGCGAGAGCGAGACCTGTGTCTTGTGTCTCGATGGAGAGACGAATTCGACGACGACATTGAAGACGATCATAGACAAAAGACCAAAAGAAAGCCAGCCCACAGCGAGAAATTTTGTGTTTGCGCCCGCACTCCATTGCCACAGCGGCCCGTGTCCGTATCTCAATCATAGGTAATCAATCGTGACCTCTTGGAACATAACCACCTGTACAGAGTAACCCCTCTTATATTTTCCCACTCTTCCAGCCGCCGCCGCCAGTTCCTCCAACCCGGCAAGCAGCCAAGGAGACACGACAATCAACCATCACCACCACCATCTCCATCACCCAACAAACATCATTCATTCATTCATTCAATTGCATAGTCACCATCATTACTCCCCTGCCTTACTTAAGTCAGCACCGGCGCCGTTATCGTTTTGCTATTTGTTACTGTTAGCCGCCTGACCATTTAGCAAGTCGTCTTTGCATAGACGAATGCACCTCTTAGTGTACTTGGTTGACGTCCAACTGGTTCTCGTTCTCGTTCTCGTTCTCGATCTCTTTCCCGCGCCCTCTTAGACCTCTGTTAGAAGTATATGATCCGCCAGTCGGCCTCTGCGCCAGAAGACATCCCTTGCGTTACCCACGCCAGCGCGCTCGGCCTACCACAATCCGACCTGTTTCGGTTCATCCACGTTCCTGTCGTGGCGCTCGCTGGCTCGTGCCGACCTCGACCCTTCGAGAACGCCGGTCATCTCATTCCTTCATCCCACATCCACGAACAAGGTCAGGGTCTACTGCGGCATTTGCCCGTGCGCCTTGCTTGTCGCTCTTGAGTCAGCCCATCCTTGGCATCGGCATCAACATTATCCCAATTATTAGCATACTTATATCTCATTGCGACCCGGCAACCTTTATCACGCATTGTTTCTCCCGCCCCATTTCGGGTCGATTACCACGTACGCTGCTCCTCCCAGTTTCAGTTTGGAGCTGGGGAACGCCCGCGGCCTGAGATTCTGGGCACATTGTGCAAAGGAGACATTGGCTAATCTGTGTACCAGGCCATTCCGACCCCAATCCCGACCCCAAACGCTCTACTACTAAGCATGTCAATCATGCTGCAAACTCCGTCGCGGGCCTCTACGGCCTCCTCCTCGTCGTTCCAACCCATATCGCGCCAGAACACCATGTCCTCATATGATGGCACACGATCGGCGCGACAGAGCAAGCGGTACTCTATGTCTGCCTTATACATGTCTATGTCTGCAAATGAAACCGACCTCGAGATCGATGATGAATTGGCCAAAGGTAAGCCTGCCTATCTGAGACAAGGGATGGGTCTTTCTAAACGATAATTAGCCCAGAAAGTACTTCGCGACCTGAAGTCCAAGATTTCCTCGCAGTCCAAGAAGAACTTCGTCCTTGAAAAGGATGTACGGTATCTGGACTCGCGCATTGCGCTACTGATTCAAAACCGCATGGCTCTAGAGGAGGTAAGCCAATGTTCCTCCTTTCTACCACGGCGGCTATTAACTGTGGCATAGCAAAATGAAGTAGCCAGCCACCTCGAAGATGCGCTAGAGTTAGAGGAGGGAGTGTTTCCCAATGATGAGAAGACACAGAAATACGGCAATCTTCTGTTCTTACTGCAATCAGAACCGAAGCACATTGCCCACCTCTGCAGACTTGTGTCTATGGCCGAGATTGACTCTCTCCTTCAAACTGTCATGTTCACAGTCTACGGTAACCAATATGAAAGCCGTGAAGAGCATTTGCTTTTGACTATGTTCCAGGCAAGTCCCGCAACTGTCCCCAGCCCTTAGGTCCCAGATTTTAACATGAAATATAGTCTGTATTAACCTATCAGTTTGATACGACTCCTGAATATTCGTCTCTTCTCCGCGCCAACACTCCCGTTTCTCGAATGATGACTACATACACTAGGCGTGGACCCGGTCAGAGTTTCCTTCGAACGGTGCTGGCCGATAGGATCAACAGCCTCATCGAGTTAGAGGACCTGGACCTGGAGATTAACCCTCTCAAAGTATATGAGCGCATGTGTGAGCAAATTGAGGAGGACACTGGAAGTCTACCACCAACATTACCCAAGGGTATCACCGGAGAACAAGCTGCCGAAAACCCCGAGGTCCAAGCCATTATCGAGCCACGGTTGACCATGCTAACGGACATCGCAAATGGCTTTTTGGCAACGATCATTGATGGACTTGACGAAGCACCATACGGCATTCGGTGGATCTGCAAGCAAATTCGGAGTCTGACAAAGCGAAAGTACCCAGAAGCAAATGACCAAGTTATCTGCACATTGATTGGAGGTTTCTTCTTCCTTCGATTCATCAACCCAGCTATCGTCACGCCCAAGTCGTATATGCTTATCGATGGGAAGCCCGCTGAGAGACCACGGCGCACCCTAACCCTGATCGCCAAGATGATCCAGAATCTCGCCAATAAGCCGTCGTACGCGAAGGAACCGTACATGGCCAAACTCTCCCCCTTCATTCAGCAGAACAAGGACCGTGTAAACAAGTTCATGCTAGACCTCTGCGAGGTACAAGACTTTTATGAAAGTTTAGAAGTGGACCAATATGTGGCTCTCACCAAGAATAACCTAGAGCTTTCCATCACACTCAACGAAGTATATGCAATGCATGGTCTTATTGAGAAGCACAGCACGGAGCTATGTAAGGATGAGAACTCGCACCTGGCTCTGATCATGTCGGAGTTGGGACATGCTCCTCCGCAAGTTGCTAGGAGAGAGAACAGGGCTATTAACTTGCCTCTCTTCAGCCGCTTTGAACAAACATTTGAAAACATGACGCAAAATATGGATATCACGCAGGAGGAAATCTATTTCTTGGAAGCTAAGAATGTCTTCGTGCAGATTATTCGATCTATTCAGCATAGCTCCGTCGCACGAAAGCCCCTGCGCCTGGAGAAGATCGCTGATGCAGCTGCTACATCTCGTCACGATGCAGTGATGGTGCGGAAAGGCATCCGAGCAATGGAATTGCTCAGCCAGCTGCAGGAGATGCGGACCATCGATAAATCCGATCAGTTTGGCTCCCTTCGCGACGAGGTCGAACAAGAGTTGTCCCACCTTGGATCACTCAAGGAAGGTGTTCATCTGGAAACCCAGAAACTAGACGATGTCTACAAAACGATTCGAGACCATAATGCTTACCTAGTGGGTCAACTAGAAACGTACAAAAGTTATCTGCACAACGTGCGAAGCCAATCGGAAGGTACCCGACGAAAGCAGCAAAAACACCAAGTATTGGGACCCTACAAGTTCACTCATCAGCAGTTGGAGAAAGAAGGCGTCATTCAGAAGAGCAATGTTCCTGATAATAGGAGAGCGAACATCTACTTTAACTTCACCAGTCCTCTGCCAGGCACATTCGTCATCTCCTTACACTACAAGGGTAGGTTGATCACCGATATCCCCCAACGCTATGCTATGGCTAACAGTAATAGGACGTAATCGGGGATTGCTTGAGCTTGATTTGAAGCTCGACGACTTGCTCGAAATGCAGAAGGAAAACCAGGACGACCTTGATCTTGAATATGTACAATTCAACGTGCCAAAGGTCTTGGCGTTGCTGAACAAGCGATTCGCAAGGAAGAAAGGCTGGTAAAACACTCATGCTGGCATGGGAATGTATAAGGCTTTCTGATCGATGTACACGACGAGTTACACAATTTTCCATTATTCGATATGGCGTGGCGTTGACGGCTTCTTACGACTTGATACCACTTTCATTTGATACATCGAGCTACCGGCTCTCGTTGATCTCCTTATGTCCCACAATATCAATAACACACCCGCAGTACTGTCTGCGGCTACACACTTGCTTTCGCGTTCTTAGTATAGTGCGATAACGAGGTAAGGATGAAGGCAAGCCGGATTAAGAGGCAGCAGTCTAATCCAAATAGCCGGGGTAGGGGTTGGAACTTGGGTTCGTCTGTTAGTGCCCTAGCAAATCTAAGGCAAAGTCTCTGGTCATGGGAATTCTCGAATCCTTGTGATGGGCGCCTAAATGCCTCGTCGTGGCATGGTACCCCTCCTCGACCGGCCATCATAACCCACTAACTAGGTTCAACATTCGCGATACAGAACAGAACGCCCGATTATAACCTGGTCTAATTATTTTCTGTTTTGCCGGCCCAGTGGGCTGAATGGGTTATTTGATTTGCTGCTATTGTATTGTAACTGAGTTTAAAACTCAGTAATGCCGGCTTTGGTTGAGCGGCGGCATATTAGCAGCTTACTCCTGAGTCATGCGCTAGTTCTTTGCTATATTTCCAACGGTACCAAGGGCTATGAATTATGGAGAATAGTGGCGGGGTGACGGGATGGAAAGTAGGTTTGACGGTTACCATGTAGGTGCGGGAAACGACTGAAGACAAAATCAGCCACTTCAAGCCATGGGCAATCTTTATCGGTTGCTGAAATGCCGATGTCGAGATGGATTCTTTTCTCCGTCCGTAGTTACGAAGGTGGATAGGATGAATTTTACGAATTCTGTAATTTCTAATTGTATCTTCCCCAATGGACACTGTACGTTCATTCATAGGTCGAGGGTGTGTATTACTAACTTCGCAGTTTTGTTCCTAAATTACGAATGTGCTAAATCTGGGCCCCTGATGCAATAAATTTACGTGACATAGCGAGTTAGCGGTAGATCACTGAGGCTATCCGTCACCAGGGGGGCGGAATTGCGAGCATTCAATCTACACCATATCTGGCGAGAAGGATCTAGTGAGTTCAAAGAACGGGTTTCTTTCTTCCCATGTGGTTAACGTTGCTAAGGAGACTAGGCTTAACTGTACATTCATTACCCTTACTAATTTATAATGAATCGTAGACGAAGAGTACATTTTCTCAATCTGCAGAGGATATCTTCAAGTTGAATGTAGTCTACCAACGGCGTTCTAATCATACTAGAGATAGTCCCACGTTGAGACGGAGAAAAACGACGCCGTCAATACTCCTACGGTACGCGACACATGTGAAATACGCTTAGGTAGAGTGTAGGTTTTTTCATCTCTTTCCACTCCATAGTAGTCAGTTTATCAATATCAATTTAGTTCGTCTAGTTTGACTACCAGGGCCTTTTCTCGTTCCACCCCAGCACAAGCCAACCGTGATTACTTGCTACCAAGTCCAACGCATCTGTTTATTCTGGGACAAGCAAACAGTGTTCTGCCCCACCCTATACCATGGATATTTCCCGCAAAATACGAGCAGAAACTGCTTGCTACATCTTCTGGTATGGGCCTCGATTCCTGGGTAATTGTATGATAACGCTTGAGGGTTTTGTAGGAGAAGATTTTCTCTCGCTAGTAGCAAGGTGGGAAGGCCACTGCTCCTGTATCCCCCCTTCCACATCTCGGCGATAATTAGCTCTCCTAGCATCCCTCCCAAGATAGAAGCTCCTTCAACAGGTGCTCGATCTTGCCAAAAATTTGGTGCTGTCACTCGTTTTCCAATTCCCTGCGACGCCTCCTAGGACACTTTCAAGCATTCAGATCTCTAAACCCGTTCTGTCCTCTCTTTCGGTACGCCGCAGTTCATATCTGGATTCTCGGTGTCCCGAGCACCTAGCTGCAAGATGAGCATAATTCAGACTTACGATGAGAACCCGGCAGTAAGTAGCTTTCGGAGTTTTGGGCGTTTAAAGGGCTCAAAGACTGACTTTTAGTCGAGAACAACGCTTGGGGCCTTTTCGCGCTTTAGATACGTACACACGCCATACTTAAAATTGTAATTTCTGACTTGGAGTGGTGTAGTGGCGGCAGATTATTATCAATTCAGTGTTTAACTTGCTGACCATCGTTGTTGTTGGTCTGCGCTTTTATTCGCGACGACTGACGCGGGCTGGCTTCGGCTGGGACGATGGATTCACTCTGATTGCGACTCTATTGGTAAATGCCATGCTTATAGCTGCTGGATTTCGTAAGTGCCTCCTCCAAAGAACTACCAGTGCGGCCGCCTGTTCGTGGCTATGTTTCAAGGGTCTGACATAGTACGATATCGATTCTAGTCATTGATCTCGGCTTCGGGCTCCCGCTTCCCGATATCACACTTACCGGCCACGAGAAGATTATGATTGTATGTATTCTTCCCCTGCTTGGTGCATGCGAGTGTATGATGTTTCTATGAGCGTGTATATTCCTGAACGAGTGTTCTTGGCAACCGAAGGCGAATCAGGGAATAAGTAAAGGCACGCTGACATACGATTTAGCTAGGTCATACGTTCCGTCTCCATTTCCTATTATGTATCTGCTTCGTGAAGCTCTCGGCGCTTTTCTTCTACCTACGAGTCTTCGGAAACCCGTTGCTTTATACCAACACCGTCTCCCGCCCCAACAGTATTAGAGACGACAATCCCCCTTCTAGATTTTCTCTCTCCAGTATACGATCGTCGCTGGAATATTTCTGGTGTTTCTTACGAACGCCCTCCATGCGGTCGGCATATATCCTCTTCATCTGGGTTGTGGTCATCTGGTCGATCGTCAATATAGGTCAAGAACTCACGGTCTGCGGCCTCGGAAAGCCCATGTGCGCTCGCCAGCGTGACACGGACCTCAGTATCTGCGTGTTCAACTCCGTGAGCGAGTTGATGATATTCCTGCTCCCTCTCTGGCCTATCTGGCGACTACAGATGAACAAAAGTGCCAAGATAGGGCTTTCGATCCTGCTTTTGCTTGGTACTGTGTAAGTAGCTTTCACTTAGCTCTATCTTTCTATTCTTCTTTGCACCTTCGTAGTGGGTGTGCAGACAGAAACACAGCTGGCGGAATGCGGATTGACTAACTCCATCTGTATGTGCAGCACGATCGTTGTGGCCTTCCTTCGCTTCGAGGCCATCGTGCACACGGACTACGACAATAACTACAACGCCACGGCGATGAAGTCCTTTAACTACGCCATCCTGGAGCCGAACTTAGCGATCTTATGCATCAGCCTCCCGATGCTCCAGCCCCTGTTTCGCAAAGCGCGGGGTCTTTACCAGACCGATTCCTCCAACAGAAACCCGAGCGGATTGTCAGGCTGTTGGCCAGGTAGGTGCTTTAGCAGTACTGCGACGCAAACTTCTTCCAGCAGCCAAAACAACAGCACCACCAAGAGCCCCGCGAAGCCGCTGCCGAAGAGCGCCCAGGTAAACATCGAACTCACAGTAGTTTCCACCCGGGCAAGCCACGAGGACTTTGGCGGGTTAGGGGCAAGTCGTGGTATTGGCATCGCGGATAGGAGCGAGAACGAGAAGCGGAAGGTGAGCTGGAGTAGAAGCCGAGACGGAAGTCTCCTGTGCAAGGCTAGGAGTCTCTGGAGCATCGGCTCCTACGGATCGTCCCCGGATGTCACCGCCGAGCTCGCAAGCCGTCCTGGGACACGCCCGACAGCACACCCCGATGCGAGTTCTCGGAGTTCTGAGGACTGGCCGTTCTCGCCCTGCGCGGGCGTAACTATTACGACGATCACTGCAGGGAAGACGTAGTTGAGGCGTTGCTGAGTAAAAGAATAGCTCGGTCTTGTGGCTATGGCTGAGGCGTCCCCCCCCGAAAGGAACTCGGGGGCAGAAATTAATGGAAAAGAGGGAAATGCATGACGATATGTGGGCAATGTGATCTCGGGGGTAGCGCACCTCTACTAAACTGGATCTAGAGTATATGTATTGATACGGAGTCGTTGGATGGGAACGCGTCCTAAGGGTTACTTAGCTAAACAGCTTTTAGGCGATAGCGTCATGGTTATTACCTACCAATATTAGGGAGGAACACGTTTTTGGGATATGCTGTTGGCGGCACTGTTAGCAGTATTTCTGTCCTTTTACTGCAAGGCTAACATAACAGTGTGCGGGTTGGACCACTTCAGTTCGAGTCTTTTCAACCTATATGTTATTATATTATACGCAATGTTATAATAAAACACGATGTTGCAGTGATGTTTTGATAAGATCAAAAAACCCCTTTCTACCTTTATTTTTATTTTATTTCTTTAAAAAGAAATAGCAAGTGTAACTAAAGAAGAGGCAGCAGTTTTGGTTTAGTGATAGAAGTTATTTATGCAGTTGCTACAACATCATTATATAGTGTTCTAATGCTTGAGAGCACATGATTCAGAGTGATTATGACAATAACACCTCCGTAGATAAGACCATGCAATATAAGTTAAAACGAAAAAGGGGGAGGTAAGTACCTAGGTACTTAGACGCATCAGTCTTGAAAGGAGTAACTATGCTTGAGCGGCAGCTACGCGCCCGTAGTTGTTTCCCGTAGTGCAGGTACGACATGTATCATAATCAAAACAAGACGAGGAAGACGTGCCCGTGATACAGTACTAATGGACTTGAATATGAAATGGCCCACCTGCATGAAAAAGGCTACTGTTACTTCTCCCATTCCCATTTACCAGCACTCCATCTTCCGTCTCGTTGCCTAACCATCCTAATTAAGATATCGAAACAAACTCTCCAACTAAAAAGCCCTTCTAAACGCACAATCGAGTCAAGATGTCGTCTGGTCCTTCAGGTTCCTCCTCGTCGAAGGAAGCAGCGAATACGCGCCTCGCTAAGGAGTTTAAATATTCGAATCCAGCAGTCGAAGCTGTCAAGTTCAACCCTACCGAACGTAAGGGCGAGGGTTCCACCCAAAAGAACTCCAAGTCTTCGCCTAGACGCTTGACCAAGGAAAAGGACAGAAGTTCGTCTAAGAAGTAAGAGAGATAGAGACAAGCTAGGCTGAGATTTACAATGGAAGCCGCAATCTTGTCACTTTGTGGAGATCCGTTGACACATCGCTTATCTCGAAACGAGACAATTAAGAGCCAGACAGTATACCACAGTCATCCGCTAGTTCCGGGGGCGTATAGAAGACTACGGGAGATCTCGTGTGAGGTTAGGGTCCTGTAATTTGTTAAAGGCATTGACTCGGGAGCCTGGCGTCCATCTAGAAAATCATGATATAAATTACAGGCCATCCTCTCGCCTCCTGGATCAGTCGTTAGGTACCCAAAATTCCTATAGCTAGAGGGAAAATGTCGACAGAATTGTCCGCACTACTCACAGTTTGGAGAAATGATTATCGAGTGATACGCGCATTAAGTGACTGTATAGCTACGCAGTGGAACTCGATTAAGGCAATCGGTATTCTCATTGCTCGTAAACATCCAAATGCTGCTAAAAGCTCGCATAGCTTTGTTAGTAACTAAAGTAAAGACTAAAGCCATTCATGCTACAAGACGCGCAGATGATGTTCAAGTACTTGTCACGTGGGGTAGTCTCAGAGTAGATGGAAGAGTCGTTATAGCCAAGAAGAAGTAGTTAGTCAAGGCTAAACAGGTAGATTAATTGATTCCTGATCTTCTTAGGCCCTAAAAGGGCAAAAGTAGCTCAATATATGTAATATATATCCAAACTACACATTAACCACCTTCAAGATGAATGATTCAGTCCATCTTCAAGCGCCAAGACCGGCCATCACCCCTAAGCTGTACGTTGTGTTAACTTTTTTTTTTAAGCTAGTCACCACTCAACACTACCGCTTGTGGAGTTTTGCTCATCTCGCACCCATACAACAGACGCTCATAAGTTTAAGAGAAATGTATGAACTAGTTGTTATTTAACTAGTAATCTAAATATGTAAGTACGATACTAATGATTATCTAAGAGAGATAGATCCTCCATCCAATCACTACACGACCTCCTCTCTCCTATAATTCGGTCTTATTGCCCCACCATGCGGAAATGCATCGCCATGTGACCATAATACCAACCTACGTATATACTGCTTACTAAGAACTATCACCGATTATACGTCAATATGATAGCAGCGGCTTACATCCTATAAGTGTATATTTTTGCTCGAATAGAATCGAGTTTGTACAACAAAATCAATCATGATTTTGGTTTGCATGATCTACTTCTCTGGCTCTTTGGTTACCTAATTAGGCAATTGGCCTATCTATCTTGCCGGATATCGGAAGGTGATCTTGGATACGGTCACCGAGGTACCCCACAGGTTTAGCGACATGACCGATTCGAAATAGCACTAACGCCCTGTAGATTGAGCAAAAGTTGGAGAATTAGTGGGACCCCGCTGGCTTAGCTCTCTCGGCTCGGCGGATTGGGACCCAAATGCGGCGGAGGGCAACGGCTAGACAAGGCAGATGACGGTATAAATCCGAACTACGCAGTATCTATCTACAGAGTACACTCAACCTACCTAACATAGATAGATTAGCTAGGTAGTCCCTGAGACACCTTCTCTTGTTACACTGACTTCGGTTTGTTTACTACCTCGGTAGTTAATTACAACAGTCCATAATCTATCTTGCAGACGCCACAATTATTGTTTCTTAGTTTCTTGATGTGCAGTCCCCTAGGCCGAGCCAATAATATTACAGTCCACGCTTTTCTTTTTGGTCCTATCACTTAGTCTAGACAGAGCCAAACGCCAGACACAATGCCAGACACCGTTAAGCTTGCCGAATATCTCTTCACTCGGCTCAAGCAGCTCGGCATTGGCGCTATCCATGGCGTGCCCGGCGATTTCAACCTTACCCTGCTAGACTACGTCGAGCCTGTCGGGCTACAGTGGGTCGGCAATGCGAACGAGTTGAATGCCGGTTATGCTGCCGACGGGTATGCGCGCATCAAAGGGGTCGGCGCTCTTATCACCACTTTCGGCGTCGGCGAGCTTTCGGCCATCAACGCCGTAGCCGGGGCCTTTGCCGAGCGCGCCGCCGTCGTGCATATCGTGGGAACCCCGGACCGCCCCATACAGGAGGAGCGGCAATTGGTCCATCACACCTTCAATGATGGGGAATTTGGCCGTTTCGCCCAGATGGCCGCCCATGTTACTGTCGCACAGGTCGACCTCAGGGATCCCCGCACAAGCCCAGAGCAAATCGATTATGCGTTGACACAGTGCCTACTGCACAGTCGACCGGTATACATCCAGGTCCCAGTGGATATGGTCTCGGTGCCGGTTGCGGCAGACCGGCTTCACGCAGAAATCCGGGTGCCTTCGACCGAGCCGTCTTCCTATAGCGATGGGGTAATAAGTAAGATTTTGGAAAAGATATACGAGGCTAAACAGCCCTGTATCTTAGTCGACGGAGAAACTAGATCGTGTGGCATTGTAGAACTCGTACAACGCTTAGTCGATGTGACTGGATGGCCGAGTTGGACCACCGGCTTCGGCTGGGGACTCCTTGACGAAACGACACCCAATGTTTATGGCGTCTATAGAGGCAGTTTCGGTTCGCCCAATGTTCATACCTTCGTCCAAGAGTCCGACCTCGTCCTATCATTTGGTCCCCATTTCAGCACGACAAATAGTTATAATGTAACGAGCGTACCCAAAGCTGAGGCTGCTATCCACTTCACTCATACAGGGGTCAAAATCGGCGATCAACTCTTCCGAGATATTCCTGCCAAATTGGCGGTAGCTCAGATTCTCGAGAAGTTAGACCCTTCAAAGGCGACGGTTTATGCAACCCCTCCAGACCTATCTCGACCCCGCGCAGAGACCTTTTCCGAAGCGCAAAAGGACGAACCAATTACCCAGGCACTGTTCTGGCCTATGGCTTCAAAGATAATCCAATCAGGTGACATTATTCTGGGCGAAACAGGCAGTGCCGGCCACGGTTGCCGAGACTTCTCGCTCCCCAGGCACGTTCGTGGATTCTTACCCGTCACCTGGCTCTCCATCGGGTACATGCTCGGCGCCGCGCAAGGCGCCGCGCTCGCCCAGCGTGAATTAATAGAGTCGTCGCAGTACCACGGGATCAAGAGCGCGCGGACAATCCTATTCATCGGGGACGGCAGCTTCCAGATGACCGTGCAGGAGTTGGGGACGATGATCCGCCACAACCTCAACGTCACGGTCGTCCTGATCAACAACGACGGCTACACGATCGAGAGAGTCATCCACGGGCTGAAGCAGGGATACAACGACGTCGCGGCCTGGAGATATCTACAGGCGCCTGGCTTCTTTGGCGCTAAAGAGGACACCTTCACCGCTAAGGTTGCGACACTGGGCGAGTTAAAAGACTTGCTGGAGAGCGAGGAGTTGAGCAAGGTTGAGGGATTCAAGATGGTCGAGGTCATTATGGATCGCGAGGATGTACCCGAGGGCGTGCTTACGTGGCTGCTCCAGAGACAGCTTGGAAATGCGAATTAGACTTTCGTGTTAATCAAAGATGTTACTCGGACGAGTAGAATTATGTCAGGGGGGCATTGTAAGTGGTTGCGATACTGAATCATACCTGCTAGCCCCCCTAATACACAGCAAATTAAATTTTTTAATTTGCGTCGTGTTTGATCTTCTCGTGATCACTTCCCTAGGCCGCGTAGACATTGGTAGTCGTGCCGGATCATCTTCAGTAGCTAACAAGAGCGTATTATCGTGACTCCTTAAAAGTTGAGTTCATGTATATGAATACTGCCGACACTGGTAGAATCGTTTTAATTGAGGTATAAGAAGCCTTTTTTCAAAGTAACCCTATCCCTTGTTCGCGTAAGAGTTTTATAAGATTAAGCCTGGCGAGCACTAACGCAACGCCACATTTTTCGATTTACAGAGCGGGAGTCACCGAACCAATCACAGAAAACCATGGTATGTCTTCATCATACTCCCTATTGGCTTCTGTTTCACAAGCGATACGTCTCGGGCTTGTTATTTGCTAACCTGCTATGCTGCAGATAACCTTGATATCTGGACTCTAACCTATCGTTCCTAACGTGTTTCAACCTGCAACCAATGTCGGTGCTTTCTGGCACCCGCCATGAAGTACGAGTATACCCCGCTTTCATGTCTACCGGGCAGTTCCGATGGTGTCTTCTCTGTCCGACTACTACATGTATTACCAACTGCCAGCCACAACGCAAAGCTAGAGTGCGAGCTTATCGAGACATATATTCCCGACTCTAATCATGGACGGTTTCACCCCAACAAATTCACTGGCTCTTCGCATGTCCCGTACCAGGCTCTTTCGTACACATGGGGCGAACCCAAGTTTCCGTACTCACTGCACGTGCTCGATAGGGGCGACGACGACACCACAGCACTTATAACCCCAGCTAGAATCACTAATATCACCGAAAAACCTGACGAAACTCTTGTTCTTTGGGTTGACGCCGTCTGCATCGACCAGACCAACATCTCAGAGCGCAACAGCCAGGTTGGCAATATTCCTCAGATCTATGCAGGAGCTTTCAGTGTTTTAGTTTGGCTCGGAATTGATGATGTTCACTTCAGTGGTCGTCTTTGTTTTAATTTCTTTGCTGAGTTGGCGGCGGTTAATGGCGGCGACAGCGACAGCCAAGGGCAAGCCCGCTGCCCGCTCAGCTTCATGGAGGAAGAGGTTTAAGATCAATCAAATCGTATCAGCCTTCTTGGGCATAAGGCCGCCTCGCCCCATTGCTCTCCTCCTTTCTAGGCCATGGTTCAAACGTCGATGGATCATCCAAGAAGTCGTTCTGGCTAAAGATGTCTCGGTGCACTGCGGGTGGGCAAGCATTCCCTGGAGCATGTTCCAGACCGACCTAACTGAGTTATATGAGAACGACATGGGAGGGTTTAGCTACGAGCATCGCACCGTGCTACGGACTATGTCCCACATCAGAAATGCGAATTCAGGGGCCAAGAGCCAATTCCCATTAGACACCCTCGTTGAGTTTGAAATGTTTCTTTGCGCAGACCCGAGAGATCGGCTCTACGCCTTGTATGGCGTTATGAAGAAATGGTTCCCAGGTTCGGCCGACAAAAATGTACAGACGGGCACGGTTGACTACGCGTTGCCAATCCGGGATGTTTTCACTAACTTTGCGATACTCATGATGGAGCTGGTTGATACATTACCTTCTGGAACGACTTATCAACCTGTTACCCACTTGCTACAACTGGCTACAGCGATCCAGCAGTCGACATCTCGCAGAGAGCACCGTCTAGTAGTCCCAGATGTGGAAAGTATTCCATCTTGGGTGCCTGATTTGACTGGCATCTTAGCGTACACACCTCTTAATCACTCCCCACCAAATAGAGATGCCTCATTAGGTATACCCAAGCGCAAGGTTGAAGTACGGACTTCCTCTCACAATACGCGTCTCCTTGTGTCGATAGGATTAGTGTATGACATAGTCACGGAGACGAATTTTCTCGATATAAACGCCCTCTCCGGCCCAGTACACACCGCCAAGGCTGCCCTTAACGAATTTCTCTGTTCTGTGGCGAAATATCTCGATGACACTGACTTTTTCGGTAACACCGACAAGGATGAGTACCGTCCAACTGGAGAACATATCATCAGCGCCCTTGCAACAACTCTAGTAGCCAACTGGGAGCACACCCCTGCTAATTCTTATTTTTCTCAACATCACAGGTTTCGGAATGACTTCCTAGAGCAGCTAGGCGCCTCGCAGTACCACCTTCCAGAGATCTTGCATAGGTGGCCGGCGTATGTGGAGCTTGTGGCGATCACGATGAGAGGTCGATGTTTGTTTGTTACCGATTCCGGCTACATTGGTGTTTGCTCCTCCAATGTCCAAGCCGGCGACGTCGTTTGTATTCTTAGTGGTGTACGGGTCCCATTTATTCTCAGGCCACAAGGGGCAGCAGCTTTGCCCGTGCAAGATGGTTTCCCATATATCCCTGGCTGTTACCCCTTTAATGAAGAACATTTTGGAAAAATTCCAACAACAGAGGGCCGGGGATCACCCCCGCCTTGCACGTTTCAGTTGATGAGCGACGCATACATTGAAGGATTGATGAATGGGGAAGCGGCGGAGAGACTTGGTGGGCAGTTTAATGAAGCCGTTAAAACTTTGCTAATAGAATAACCTCTTGAGAGTTGGTCTAAGTCTCATGAACACTACGATATGAGGACAGGGAATCAGAGTTATATCTGTCTCCTTATGAGGCTATTATAGCGCAAGATTCTATCGCTATACTACCTTCAAATAAAATTATTCCTGCTAAGCAATCTTATAGATTTCAATCGTTGCGACTCTCACGTTTAGATGGCAGAGTTACACTAGGAGAATAGTGCCACTCATCACCACGAAGATCTGCCCTAACCTTGAAATGCTCTTCGGCAAGTCTCAGAACATCGAGATCGACCTCGTGTACGATCAAGCCCTCCTGCTCAACCCCTAGTTTCCCCAAGCTCCCTAAAACAGGCATAGCCACCTGGCTCTGGCCCCAAGCATTGCAAAACACTACGGCACATGTGTTCTCGTACGCCCTAGCAACCGTAACACTGTCCAAAAACGCGACCTCCGAGTTTGGATTCAAGGCCAAGAGCGTCGGGTCGATCTTCGTGATATGCCAGTACGCAGGCACGACGATCAGCTGCGCCCCGTCGGCAACGAGTTCGCGGAAGGCTTCGGGGAACGCGAGATCCCAGCAGATCAGCATGCCGACTCGCACAGTCCCACCACCTCCAAGCAAAGGGACATCAAACGCCCTATGGGGCGTATGAAGCCCGGCGGTTAACACGCCTCTCTCGACGTGCCATAGCTTCTTCTTCTGGTACGTGGAGAGGATGTCGCCGCTAGAGGCGGCGATAAAGTAAGCCATGTTGTGCAACTCTATAACCGGGTCGTTGGACGCATCGGCGTCTACATTACCGTCCGCAGGCGTAGCCATCGCGGACTGGACTCGCTCGACGGGCTCAACGATAGTGCCGGGTACGATGTGGATGCTGAGTTCCCGGGCGAGGTCTTGGTAGCGGCGCAGGTAGGCCGTGGACTCTGCACAGGATGCCGCGAAGTCGGGATATTCTGGAACCCATGACGTGAGGTGATATTCAGGGAGTACGATGAGCTGGGCCCCCTGCGCAGCGACCGTGCGGATCTCGGCAGCCGCCCTGGTGAAGTTGTATTCAGGTGAAAGGGGCTTATCGTCATTGTTAGCCGACAAAGATATTATACTAGACGATTCTGTAATCTGGAATTGAATTTCACCCTGTAATCCTTAACTAACTAACCTTGGGTTGGAATTGAATAAGTGCGATTTTGAGCGTGGGTGCCATATTAATGTGATTGTCGATGCAACTGGTGACTAGATTTTATTCCTGATGGGAGATTAATCGTATTCATATCTAACTAGACAGTGAATCCACAGTCAACAACAGCAGGATGCTTCATTGTTATAGTTTAGGCTTCCGTTATGAAATGTCGTCGAGTAAAGTGGCGCAGCGCGAAGCTGTCTATCAGGCGTTTTTCTGCGAGGAAATATGCCTGACAGGTTGCTGCAGATAGCCCATCATTGTAGAAAGAAAGTTGCACGAAGATGTTATAGGATTGGTTGAGATTGCATGCCTACAAAATAATCTTGTAGAAACAGAGGTCGCTAGCGCCGGGCTTCGTTCATGATAGTTTCGTTGGTGGTCTATCTAAGGCTCTAAGTTATCTTGAGGAGCTTGAATGGCGCGTACGTTGCACCTCTCTGCATTATTTACTACCCTTCTAGGGAGGGCCATATGCACATTATCCGACAAACGATTTTTTTCCTACTTTTTCGTTTTTCGTTTTCAGTTTTTAGTTTTTAATAATATATAAATATATCAAATAGGCAAAATTAACGCTTTTATATAATAAAACATTAATATTATTTATAATAATATTAAAATAAATTTTATATTTATTATTTTTAATGCTATAATTAAATTTAGCTGATTTAAATTGTTAAGTTAAAAATGTATTAATTAATTTTAAGTATATAATAGCTATACAATTTATAAGTGTAATTTGTAGTTGCGTTTTAACTATTAAGCAGTAAAATTATATATATAAAACTATTTACTTTTTTATAATTAATTTAATTAAGTTAATTAAGTTAATTAAATTAATTATAAAAAAACAAATAGTTTTATATATATAATTTTAGTTAAAATATAATTGTAAATATAAATTATATAACTATTATTAAAATTTATAAGCTAAAATTTAAAAAAGTATTAATATATTTATATATATTTTTTTTATATATGTTTTAAAAAAGATTTTTTTTTTTAAGCTTTAGTTTTATATAATATATATTATTAGCTATATATTATTTATTATATTATATTTAATTTATAGTTTATTTTATTTTATAATAATTTTAAAACTTTTATTTAAAATTATTTATAATATAAAATAATATTTTAATATTTTAAAAAATTTGTTATATTTATAAATATAATAAAATTAAATATTATTTAAAATAATAATAAAAATATTTTAAATTAGTTTTAATTTTAAATTTTTTTTAAAAAAGTTTAATTTTTTGTTTTTATTATTAT
>MU378366.1:0-37223 GCA_022495175.1 Hypoxylon argillaceum | reverse complement strand
ATTAACTTTTTTTATATTTAATAAATTAAATTATATATTTATAATATTAATTATTTAAAAATTATATAAAGTTATAATTATTAATAAAGTTTAATTAATTGTTTTATTTTATTAGTTATAATATTTTTATTTAAACTTTTTAATAATTTTAATAATTTTTTTAAATATAAATTAATAATATATTTTTTAAATTAAATAAATGTTTTTATTAAAACAAAAAATATAAATTTATTTAAAAGCTTTTTTAATAATATTTTTGTTATTTCTTTTTAACTTTTTATATTATATTTAAAAAAAAAGTTAAAATTTTTTATAAAAGTAAAAAAACTTTATTTTTTAAATATTATTTTTAATTATAATAAAAAACATTTTTTTATTATATATTTATATTTATTTATAACTTTTAAAATAATATTTTAATTTATTATAAATATAATAATTAATATTATTTAAATTTTAATTTGTTTTATATTTTTTTTGTTTTAATTATTTTTTATTACATTTTAATTTAAAATTAAATATAATAAAAATATTTAAAATTAAATTAATAAATAAAACTTTTTATAATTAAAAATTTAATTGTTATAATAAAAAGTGTAATTAATATAAATAATAATAAAAACTATTTATATAATTATATAATATAAATATTTAAAAAATAATAAATTAAAAAAAAACTAGTTTATTTTTAATTTTAGTTTTGTTTTTTATTAATTTTATTTTTTAAATTATAATTTTTATTTATTTTAATTATTTTATAATAAAATTAACTTTATTATTTAATTATTTTTTAAATATAATAATAACTTTTTGTTATTATAAAGTTATAAATTTATTATTTATTATAATTTAATATTAAAATTAAATAATTTAAAAAAATAATTAAATTATAAAAAATATTAAAATATAATAATTATATTAAAAAAATTAATAATTATATAAGTTTTTATTATATATATATTATATAATTTTTATATTTTTTAATTTAATATTATAATAATTTATTTTATTACTTTAAATTATAATTAATTATAAATTATAATATATAAAAAATTATAATTTATTTAAAAATTATTTATAATATAATTTAATATAAACTTTTTAATATTTTTAAATAATTTATAAATAAAAATTTTATTATTATAAATTTTTTTTATTTTTTTTATTTTTTTTATAAAAATATAATATTTTTTAAAATATAATTTTATATTTTTAATAATATTTTTTTTTAGTTTTAATTTATATTTTGTTTATAAAATTAATAAAAAATATTATTATTTAAAATTGTTATAATTAAATATTAATTTAAATTTTTTTTAACTTTTAATTAAATATTAATATTTTTAATATATTTATAAATAATTTTTATTTATTATTTTAATTATATATAAATAAATAATTGTTTAATTAAAAATTAAATAAAAATTTTTTAAATTATAAATAATATTTTAAATTATTTTAATTAATTAATAATAGTTTTTTTTTTAATAATAAATAAAAAAACATTTTTAAATTAAAAAGATTTAATAAAATTATATAAATAATATTTTTTATATTTTTAATAAATAAAACAATAATAGTTATAATAATAATATTATTATTAAATATTTTTATATTAAAGTTTTAAATTATAAAATTAAAACTAATATTATTGTTAAAATTAAATTAATAAAGTATTTTAATAAATTTATTTAAATTTAATAATATAAATATAATAAAAATATAAATTTATAAAATAACAAATAAAAAAATAATTAATTTAAACAAATATAATAATATTATTAAAATAATAAATAATGATTTAAATATATATAAAATTATAAAATTAAAAAAAAAAAAAATATTTAAATATAATAATAATTTTAAATAGTTTAATAATTATAATTTAATAAATTATTAAAAACTAATAAACTTTTTATATTTTAATAAATTAATTTAATTTTTTTATTTTTTTATTAAATAATATAATTAATATTAATTTATTAATAATTAATTTATATTTTTATTTATTAATATATTTTTTAAATTTAAAATATATTTATATTTTAAAATTATTATTTTATATTAATAGTTTATTATTATTACTTATTTATTTAATTAATTATAATTTTTATAATTTAATATAATAAAGCTATATTTTAATTTAATATATTAAAATATAATAAATTTTTTTTTGTTTTAATTTAAAAATATTATTTTTTATATTAAATTTTATATTTAATAATAATTTAATATTAATTATAACTTTTATAATAATAAAAATAGTTTTAAAAATTTAAACTAAAACATTTAATTTTTAATATAATTAAAATAAAAATATTAAATATTTTTTAGTTTTTATAAATTTATTTTTAAAATTATTATTTTTATTAAAAATTTTATTAATTTAAGTTTTAAAAAACTAAATATAATAAAAAAAATAATATTAAATTTATTATTTATAATATGTTTTTTTTATTTTTATTTTTTTATTAATTAAAGTTTTAATTTTAAAATTTAATAATTAATATAATATAAAGCTTTATTAAAAATATTAATAAAACAAAATATATAATATATATATTATATATTTTAAAAAATTAATTATAATTATATAAATTATTTTTAAAAATTTAAAGTTTAAAAAAATAATAAATAAATAATACAAATATATATTTAAATATAGCAAACTTTTAAAAAAAGCTGTATAAAAAATGTTTTAATTATTTTTAACTAGCTATAAGCTAACTATTTTTAAAAAAAAAAAAAAAAAACTAAGTCTTGATGACCTAATCAATCTAACCCCCATGTGGTCAAGTTACCCACACCGTCTCAATATTGCATGCTGAAGTAGCTTCATCTTAATGATTCTAGATCACTCTGCGGCTAGACCGATTGATCCCATTCCCCGCGCCCCCTCTTTCTAAGTACAGCGCAGAAACGCAGTTGCAGCAGTCATAGTTGGAGTTTTATTTATTGATCTGTTCGAAGCGAGTTTGGGGTAGCTTGAGTAGATCTATAACTATTCTACAGCTGTTGGCGTCCTCTCTGGGGCATAGTAGAAAAATGTTAGTTCTAATGTTGCACAACGTGTGACCTATGCAGACATCTTTCCAAAACCTATCCTCAGCGCAGTGGTTTGCGCAGCAGGCAAACTAGATGCATAGACCCCGCTTCTGAAATCATGACCTACGTTTAGTATAAAGTAAATAATTATTTATAAGGAAAATATAGGTAGTGATGATCTATTACTGCTATTATATAGAGTCATTGAATAAATATGCTACATTAGCGTGGTATTAAAGGGAGCGATTCAACTTCTTTGTAAGAAACCATCCAGAGAAAATATTCTAGATTATGAGAGTAGCCTGCTACTACTGCTCGATCATAAGCTCGAGGAAGCGACAAAAGACAGAACCACCATTTAATATTTGTCGCAAAACGACGCCGTTGCTGCAATAAGACAATAAGGTTCATAAGGGCTCCTTTTATCCGTGACACTACTGCATTAAATGGATTCCAGGTCATTTTTCAACATTCGGCTCCTGGGCGTGTAACCAGACTGCTTCCATATTTTCAAAGTTATATGTGATGGTGCCTCAAATCGCTGACGTTTGCTAAGTCACCATGAACCGCCCCTAGCCATCACCCCTATCTACACCATCGACACGTTTTTTGCGAGCGAAATCGCATATGTTGTAGGCTACGGTGGTATTCTCCAGCGCTAAATGCCGTTTCTTTAAGTAAGACTATAACAAATTCGCTACACGACCAAAAAGACATAACATGTAACAATGTCCTCCTATAGAACTTGATATTGAGCCTTAGTTGTTAGTGCCTGATACGTAGACTACCACTACTGCGGCAAATCTGTGTCAGTGGATAGCGTTATGTTAGTCCGGTAGGATACTTTAAACGATACATGGGGAGTTTCGACATACGTAGCGCCAGCTATAAATATCTCGCTGACTTTAGGTCTTGCCATCAGGGATAGGACGCCGACGAAGATCATAACTGAAGGAACGATGAGGGCAAGCCGGAAACGTTGTGATTTCACAAGTGAAAACAAAACTATTGGAACGAGAACAGTTGTCGAGGCAAAAAGTGCCAATATAACTCGAGTAAGTGTCCTAATCAGTGTCTCGGGAAAGATGTGCATGTTAGGGTCTCGTGATTGATGCGTACGTAGATCCTAGTTAATTGCTTAGTGATATATTGAATAGAATAGTTGGGTTGATAGGCATTTTTCGTTGGAAACGTACTGTATGAATTCGGCTGGAGATCCAGATAATCGAGTCTTCGACCGAATCGGACAGAGTTTGAAGTAGGCTATCTGGTTCAAAGGGGGTGACAGAAATAAGGTCGCTTTTCCAGAGGTATTTCGACTCTTCTCGCGAGAGGCAACCGCTAGAATTGATCCAATCGCGCAAATTGACGACGTCACGCTCACGGGCAGACCCTGAGTTTAGAGCCTCCCGAGTACGAGTAAGAAGACTGTCTTTATGATTGGTGATGTTAGACCGTTATTGAGGTTGCGTAGGTAGAAAGGATTCCGAGCGACGGGCCAGGTGGCTCACTACATTGGGAAAAGCGTATTGAATATCACCTATGAAAGATAGACTGAAAAAGGCCAACGTACCATAATCCGCTATCGCGGTCTGTAGTTGATCGATGATTGCTTTCCTCTCAGGGTTGGTATCTCGCCGCCAACTTCCGTGGAAGATCACTTTCCGTTCATCTTCGTCCACCGTCTGTAGTTTCTCCTCTAGTTGAGAGATTCTGTCTTGATGGTACAGGAGCATCCGCGCCCTGACGGCTGAGAAACGTCGAAATATATAAAACGACGGGTGCGAACTTATAAGGCAAGCGAGGCGTGGGTAGCCTGAGGGATGATCCTCGACTAATTACCACAGACGGTTACCGTCGTGCCGTACTCTTTTGATTGCATTTTCTGCGGGCTGGTAACAAGATTATGTACTTACTTTTTTTTATAGACAGCAACATGTTTGCGGCTGCCATTATGAGTCGATTAAGGATTTTAAAGATAATATGGCAAAATATGAAAGTAATTGTTGTTTTACATTGAGGGGAAGAGCCCGACCTTGGAGAGCATATTTTAGGGTTTATCTACGCCCGAACCTATGGGTCCTAGCTCCTAAGCTCTTCCATGAGTTACTATGTAACGGTAATCACCGGATAGGTCACGACTCGGATCATTCTGTGGCTCCATGCATTAATCAATGCATACTTGCTTTGGCGACATGTATACTCTAAGCCTCTTTGTTGTGCGTGAGAGCATCTGTCAAAATATGAGATAGGCCGATAATAGCGATTAGAGTATTGCCTAGGCGTTAAAAAGCCCCAATTCCTAATTTTATCAAGCTACACTTGTTCTGACAATAACATCCATGATTCAGAGAGGCGCAAAGGCACCAATTAAAGTCGAATATCCAAAGCTCGTTTTATGTTCATTATGACAATCTGAGGGGAGCTACCCCCTGCTTGCATGAGGACTAAGCTATTTCTAGTGATTCTTGGCATTCCTGAGCTTCTATATAAATGCCGAGACTTCCTGAGCCGATAGAGAGCCAAGTGAGCCCTTAGGGCGAGCGGAGGGTTGAGATCAATGTCAATTCGCTTTCTTCCTGGGCTAGGAGTTGCACGGGGCGCATGCCTCTCTGGAGTCAAAGAATTCAAAAGGTGGCTTGGGCTATGGTTGTTAGCGCGCAGCCGTTGGCGACGGTGGGCCAGTAGTGCCATCAATGCCATCAATGCCGAAGTGCCTGTGATTCAGTCTTGGCACAGCCCACTACAGCTATAGCGTTACCTACTCAACCGAAGTTAGCGAGCCAAAGTTGGGGTTATGTTCTTATTGCAAAAGTATATTTGCTTTTTCTTGATTTAGGTTTATAAAGGAGAGTTGGATGAATATAAAAAGGTTGATCAAAAGACTGAGTCGTACGAAATATTGGTAGAATCATGAGGAGCAATAGGAAAATCTAGCTATCTCCTGTCGCCTCTCCCCCATGTGCATATTCGGGCCGAGGTTCTTTACTAGCTACAGCACCCAGATCTTAGCATGGTGTAAACTAGTATTATTCCCCAAACTACTTCATAATGCGATCAGTACCTACCTACCCCCAATATCACCATGCCGATAATCCCCTGCTAAAAATATTGTAACAAGTCGCCCGCTTATTTAAGTACCGTATTCTCATCGAGTAGGTGACTAGCCAGGTACCGGAGCTTGTAGGGGGGGTGGGCAGGGGTTAGAGTATATTTACCTCGCATTTTTCATAAATCATGACTAGTTCTTGTCAGAACTTCTAAACACCAACGTGTATGAAGGGCGCCCAGTCCAAGAAGTTTTCTGCCTCTGCCCCTACGGTAGCTTGCTTATAGTCTACCAGAGCCTCGTGCAAAGATTGTGCTGCCCCAAGACTGCTCAGCTCCCCTCCTCCCGTCAGCTTTTCGTAGAATCTCTTTGCGACCTCCCCCGCCGCACTATCGTCAGCCCCCCACATCGTACCTATAACGTGCTGAAAGCCCAGAGATTGAAAGATATTAGCAAGGTGTATTGCCTCATCTGCTAGCTTTCCATCCACCTGCACGCCGGCCGTAGAGCAAGCAGAGAGATAAGTAACAGCCCCTGGCTGTGTGTTTATATTCTCTAGATCTGCTATCGTAAGCATAGCAGCTTGTCCGCCTCTCACCAAAAGAAGTCCGCTTTGAGATGGATCGGAGCTGATCGAGCATCCGTGACAAGCAAAGTGGACGAAAGGATGAAGGGGAATATTCTTGAGGACGACCTCAGGTTCCGGATGGCTCAGATGGACCACGTCAGCACCCCTCCCAAAGACGTTCTTTATCACTGTTTCCTCGTGTACGGTAACCAGGTTGTGATGCGGCCATGGGTTGTTTTCCATTGTCACCAGTAACATGGTCTTCTTTCGACCAGCAGATATGGGGAGCGCACTCTCTCGCCCGTACCGCAAAGCCTTGATCGAGGAGATGTACGTAGAGACCACACGACTAAGAGTGTTTTCTGTCGATCCACCAGCATGATTCCCTGCTGCGTGTAGTGGTGCCTGTCCAAGTAGGCCGCTCGTAATCCACCAAACGCGCCTTGAAGGCGTCAGCTCCGTCACCTCGAGGATGGGCCGAACAACAACATTCCATAACCAAAGTAGAGCCTGTTGACCCTTAGGTCCTTCTTTTGGGGCCCTCACGCTCGCATTTCGTCTAAAGTGATTTCCAAGACCCTCAAATACGGCCACATTTTCCTCCAGGTCCTCATATTTCAGCTTTACCAACTTAACTGACTTGATACCCTTGCTTGTAATGATGATGGCATCGCTACGAAGCCTGGAAGCATTAATAGCAATGATAGGGCCATCTTTAGCCATATCTTGCAACTGTTGCTGAGACGGAGGTAACTGGAAGAACTCAAATCCGTCGAGCGCTCTAATCTCGGCTTCTTTAGCCGCGAGCGTTTGGAGGAGGATTTTCTGTTGAATCCTTGCCTGGTCTCGCCAGTGCTCATTAGGACTATTCACCATCCGAGCTTCTACAAGCGACCTTCTGATCGTCTCGTATTCTTCAGCAAGCTTCTCATCCCTAAGTCGTAGTTGTGTTGTATCGGACTTCGAGCTCATGAATAACCCAGAAATGATGCAGCGACTTACCTCCAATGTCATTAAAGCCTCATATGGGGGTTTGTTGACCTCTAAGGCAACAGAAGTAGCTAGACTTGATAAACCAGAGATCTGGGCCAAAGTCGCTCGTAAATCATCAGGTGATAGCATTCCCATATTCAAGGATGGCAAAAGAGATATACTCTCTTGAAGAAGCTGGTGTGCTTCCAAAGGCTCAGAGTAATTCAAAAAATCCAATGCTGCCTGAATGGCAGCTGGAATTCGGAAAAGAATAGGTGCTGAGTCAAGGCGAGCTACCATGCGAAAGTACTTTTCGGACGCCACTGATGGCTCTTCAGCGCCGGTCAGTAAGTACTTTCTTAGTAACATTTTCCCAACGTTCATTAAACGCTCCCCTCGGTACGAGTCTCGTTCGTTAGTTGCTTCGATAGCTTCAATCCCATATTTCAAAGCTTCTTCTAGATTCGCTAGTGCTGCTTTTATATCATTCTGGGCTTTTAGAATCTGGTGTTGCACATCTGAGATATGCGAGAGATGTGTGAGAGTTCTAGGCCTCTCCGGATGGTCCCCTTGCCCGAGTTCGAGGGCTTCGTGGAGGATCGTAGTACCCTCTTTGCCCCCGTCAGGTGTCTTAGTCAGCATCATTTTAGTCGCGAACCAAGGAGCAACTGAATTCAGTAGAGTGATCTTTTTATGGATACCTACTGATTCCGAGCTCGAGTTAACTGGCTTTAGAATGACAACTGCATCTCGTCCTAGTTTGATCGCCTCATCTAGAGCTTCTTCCGCTAATTCTGGCTTGCCAATGCGATATCTTTCGTATTTCGTTACCAGCATTGAACCCCGAGTAACCAATTTCCCCGCGTCATGAAATATGTCGGCCCGCCTTTCGTGATCTATTCCAAACTGCGAAATCTGTAGAGCTGTCTCCAGGTCGCTGAAACGTCGTGTGTGTTGGAACGACGTAAATAAAGTTGCGGCAAAATTTGTGAACTCATTGATTGTTTTTTTGGGATCCGGGATATTTCTAGCGTCGATGGATTCGTATCCGAGCCTCAATGATTCATCTAAAGAATGGCTGTCACCAGTGACTACATAATGTCGTATGCAACTTAGGCTGAAGTTTGCAAGAAACCGTGCACGCCGAGATGGGCATAACCCTTCCATCCCGGAATATTTGCGATGATGAGATATTAACTCGAGTGTATGTTCAGCGGTAAGAAAGAGCTCGCTCCGTTGTAGCATATACGCGGCTAACTTCAATGCTTGATTCCACCATTGCTGACTTGTCAAGCCCTCGATGCCCATTGTCAACAAGCGATGCTTAATAGCAATGTTGATATCATCTAGAAGTCCAGTGCGCATGAACTTATCGTAGTGGGCGCTGCTCATGCAGTCGAAGATCAGCCGATTCTTAGAAGTAGCCTTCGCGTCTATCTCCTGGATGGCAGTCTTGCTTATAGTAACTGCCTTATTGAGGTCATCTACAACCATCGTTTTTCGATATTTGAAAAGCCATAAATAGCCTTCCGCCCAGTTTGCAAGACCTTGGGGTTCCCTTTTAATGCGATCAAGTGCATCCTCGATCTCCAGAAGAGACAGAGTCTCTGACAAAGCAAAAACATCGTTCATACTTGCATCAGATGATGATTACAGCATAAGGGTCTGGCGTGGAAAGTTCTTCAACTTGGGAGAGGCCAGCGCGAGATAGTAATGGTATTATAAAGGGGACTAACAATAGCCTGGTGTAGGAAGGTTGGAACTCAGATATGTAAGTTATTTATCGCTAAAATTTGATAATCTTGGTCCTAGTGGCCCAATCATTTCACCATTATTGATACCATACCTGGCTAGCTGAATAAGGAGGAGGGTAGTAGTGGCGTAATGCTGCCTGAAAGTGCCTTTCCCGGCGGTCATGTATTAATGACATCGTACCAATAGTCTTCAAAGAAACGTGGCTCGACGTTATACGGCGCCCTCCTTATCATCTCCCAACACCACCCTTTTCCATTTTTAATGGCATGCTTCCTCGTCTTGCTCTCAGATACCAAGAATGTCGGCTTTCATCTTTACACCAGTGGTAAAGATAACCCCTTGGCTTATTCTTGTATGACCTTGTTACTTTGAAACCCACCTTTCCGGTCTCTTATTATATTAGCTCTGAATTCAATACTGATAATATTAAAGCTGCTCTCTTATAGGTGTATTCTTGTGTTTTTCTGAAGAATATGCTCATGTTGGTACATACTGAGGTATACGGTTTTCAAATCAGGGTATTTGACGAATAGTCGTCTTAGCGTTCTACTTTGCCACAGCACCTATCCAAGACTGGCGCTGAACCCCTGTGTGCTGAAATTCAGCACACCACTCACTTACGCACACCAAGGAAACCCCAACCTGCAGCCCGATATCGCTTTCAGATACGTCGTTTACCGCCGGTGAGCACCAATAAACAATATCTAGACCGTTGTGTTGTACGTCGCCTATAGAAATACTTTATCATCCTAGGGCGGAGACTATTGAATAGGGCTTGGTTGGTGCAGGCGCATTTACTAGTGCTGTCGGTATTGTCAATTAAGTCAGTATAAGCACTAAATCGATCTGGTATCTGTCCAGGTAGTGTCTTTTGATAGGTATAAATAGATATTCAGCCAGACTATATACTTATAGAATAGGTATGTGAGTGATACGGGTGGCCAACCTACTTATGAAGGACTACCTAAACCCTGGCTGATGACCTCCCTGTCATCCACAAACCAGGAAGTCGTTTTAGGCTGGCGCACATAAGCAGTTCGCAATTTTCTGAATTTCAGATCTCCCTTCATATCTGCTAGCCTCATGTGGCGAAAGTCAGTTGGCTCGGTCGTGATGATTACCCTAAGCACGTCCTTTATCTCAAATCCGGGCTTCATTGCATCAGCTTTTAGAATATCTGGTGCCTTGAAGTCGACTATAAATTCCTGGATACTCTGGCCCGGCTCAACCGCCTTGCTGGCTGCATCCTGGGATGGGAACAATTGATGGATGCCGTAGGCCGGGGTGAGGTTTAAGATGGCAACGTAAAGAACACTAGTATGGTGGTTTGTAAACCCCACGGTCCGGGTAGCTAAGACGCCTTCCGCGCGATACTCCGGCTCCACACCCAATGTGTCTAGGTGGAGTTCGTATTTTGGTGCTATGACGTTGGAAGAATGCTTTAACTGCGCGACTAGATGATAAGATACTAGATGTTTAAGCACTTGCATGACTCGTTCAACCATATTTTCGTCATCCCACGAAATACAAGGAATATTGGGCAGGACTTCTCCTTTGGAGTTTTTGAACTCAAAGTGTGAGGTGCAATCAATACTGACAGTAAAGTCGGTAGTACATGTAGCCAGAGTGTCGAAGTAGAGATGCACTGGAGCGGTGGAGTCGACGTATGTAACCCATTCAGACTGTAGCTTCATGATAGCCGATGAATGATTGTATGAGGCCGGAGTGACTACAATTGTTGCTGCCTTGGCGCGACTGGAAAGCTTCGCAAACCAGCCACGTTGGACTTGGCTCCGTATTTCTCCAGAGCCGTGTGGCGTCGCTTGAGACGACATGTTCGAGACGTTTTGAACTACCACTCGAATGACCGATTCTGGGTTAGATCCTGGACTAGCATCGATACAGGATAGTTCCGGCGGATAAATATCGTAAATATCTCCAGTGGCGACGCCTGCGGCACTACCTTTATCTAGACAGAGAAGCTTCAAGTCGGGACTGACATCCGTGACACATGCTCTGACAGTAGAGGACGTGGGAGCGGGACTCGTCGTGTTGAAGAGAGTCCGGTCGTGCGGCCCAAGGTGCACCGGCCGCTGACCAGTAACCTTCGACGGGACCTTGACGTCTAATACATCAATCAAGTCTTGGTATGTCGGCAACGCCGAATGGTTATACGATTTTAAAGTTTCTATGAGGAAGTAGGTTAAGGCTCCGTTGGTTTTATTGTTGGCAGTATATTCTCGCGCATATTCGTGCGACTGGCAGGCTGCAACGAGATTGTATTCTCGGGGTCGATATAACCAACTCGGACGACTTCCGGCATTGCGGCTTGCTTTAATTCTGTCCTTGTGAGACTGTCGGCATCGGATTTTGGCACCGTCCGCCCGGGTTGCACCACCTGAGTGGCAGCAGTCCAGTACAACCAGAACTATTAGCCCCTTATTCGCCATAGTATCCAACAGAGCCCCAAACTCTACATCCGTAATGTCGGCATCCAGTGTACACAGCACTTCGTCGAAGTCTTCTTTACTCTTCTTATCTGGGTGAGCTGTTTGCTCGCGGTCGCCGTGGCCTGAATAGTGGACATAGATGAAATCGCCTATGCCGGCCTCTGCGGTAACGTTCTCAAGTGCAGCGATAACGTTTGCCTTCGTTGGAGAACTCGCTGGTTCTTCGTTTCGGGGTGCGCCTGTTCGGGAAATGAAAGTTTGGATGTTGTGCGGTGAAACTTTCAGATTGTCCCGTAGAACATTGGATATGTCGGCGATATCATTTGCACAACCGTCGAGGCTAAGTATCGGGGTGGGATATTGGTCGATGCCAATAAGTACGGCCCATGTCTTCGTGGTTGGGGACATTGCTTAGCCAGAATGATACGAAACAGTTATAGAGTCTTAGGGCAGCCAGAGGTTAACAATACAGTAGGGTGCTGCGGAGGTCAAGTGTTAGAACGTATTGGGTCTCCAAGCTGACTTGGAGAGAGGTGCACGTTACTGAATTTATAGGTAAGGAGAGCTGCAAATCCTGCCTACATACGAGGTGGGCTGGTCGCGGCCCTCTAGAGCTAGGCGGCCGTATAGGCTACAGCAACAAGATCCTTTCGCTATCCGGAACGAAAGGGGATCTAAAAGAAAAGTATTCGCATCTACGTTAAATGATAGCTCATTCAAAAATAAAAGACGAGGAGGAAGAAACTCATCAAACCTTCCGTCTTTTCTATATTGTTTTCTATTTACATAGCTGCCCATATCACATAGCTGGGCCTGTCTATCCCTTCATGGCACTTTATAATATGATATCTTAATTATAACGCCATAAATTCGATAGAATTACTCGCCATCCAACTCATTACTTAATTTTATAATAATTCCACGAGCCCGCGTGTTATCACATCACCTGCTGTGCCGCAATTGCTACAGCGCCCACCGCATATTGCCTGCTGTTTTAACGGACCCCTATCTTCAGCCCTATTAGTCGCTGGGGGCTTACCCTTTACTTTCCCGGCTTATAGCCTTTGAGATTTATTAATAGTAGGGGCCTCTCTAAGCTATACATAGGATTGTTTAGCCTTTTTAGCGCTTAGAAAGCGCAGTTTTGAAGTATATAGTCGACTCTGCATACCTTTTACAATTTAACCTATATCGTTTGAAATTATTTTCTAATAAGCAGAGACTTTACTTTTATTAAAAGTAGAATGTTAGACTGTTTGCTGAGGGTTAGATGGGGTCTAGGATTGGTAGGTGTAGGCATCCGAAGACGTATTCCTAGTCACCTCATCCGCGTTGTAAGGTATTAACTAGATGTCCTAAATCCAGATTTGATATTTTCTTTTCTAAAAACTGCAAAATGTGCGGCTTTAAACTTAATTTCTTTAAATAAGCCGGGTTTCATATCAGTCGTGCATCACGCGAATCCCCTTCTCACACTAATATGCCTATAGCATTTCTGAAGAGTACCATTTAGCTGAATAATACCTAAATTGTATGCATAGCGTTTTGGTGTTTATGCCCCAAGTCTAAAGATTGGATCACGCCACTTATAACAGTCTAGAACTGATCAGACTCCGACATGAATGAATGCTCCCCATTTGATCACCTCTCCCCTCATCCCAGGTTTGTTTCTGAATTCAACCAACGCCTTATGAAGCGCCTCGGCGATTGGATATTCACTATAGACACCTTGCTGAAAATGAGAAAACGACTCCTTATAGAACGATCTGGCGATTTCGCCAGCTGCGTAGTCGTCTGCACCCCACATAGTTCCAATAGCATGCCTGAACCCGATTGACTGATAGCTGTTCGAAAGGTGAATTGCTTCATCAACCAGCTCCCCTGCTACCAGTTCTGCTGTAGAGCATGCAGATAGGTATGCCACCTCGGCGCTCTGAAGGTTGACTTCGTCGAGCTCGCGGATAGTTAGCAGCTTAGGCCTGCCATCCTCAACGAGTATAAGCCCACCCTCCGAGGGATCCTGGGGGTTTGACACTCCATGACATGCGAAATGCGCAAAGACACACCCGCGCAATCCTTCGAGAACCATTTTTCTTGAGGGATGCCGAAGAATATCGACACGATCGCCAAACTCTTCCTGGATAACCTTGACCTCATGCTGGGTGTCAAGAGCCTGGTGTTGTGGGGTATTGGGCATGTCAACAAGTAGCATCCTACCTTCAGACTCCCCGTGCCCACGCTTTTTGCTCGCATAATGAAGGGCTTTGAGAGTGGACGTGTACGAGGAAATGAGATGGCTGATGGTGTTTTCGCGTGAACCCTCGGAATGATCGCCAGCCGCATGGAAAGGAAGTCGGCCGATGGCACCCCCAGCAACCCACCAAATTCGCCGATATTGCTCCTTGCCAAATTCTTTGAGCACTGGGAATACAGCGATGTTCCATAGACGCAGAAGATTGGCCTCTAGCTGCAACTGAGCACTCCTTAGTGAGTTGTTCACCCGCACGGTTCCGTTCCGACGAGACCTTGATCCTGCATCGGAGAAGAAGGTAGCAATATCTTCGAGAATACGCTGTGTGAAATCCGGAAGACTGACAGACCAGATCTTTGTTGACGTAGCAATGATTGCATCGCTACGTGTTTTGGATACGTTAAACGCAACGATGGGGCCATCCTTGGCTAGGCTCATCATTTCCGTCGGTTGTAGAGGTAACTGGAAGTGCTCGAATCCGCGCAAGCTACGGATTTTGGTTTCAGTCTCTGCTAGATCATCTAGCTTCCTGCGCAGTAATGCCGCTCTTGATTCATAGTCGCCACTTCTGCCCGGGCCTGGATCAGCCCTGAACTGTGATATTTCTTGCCGGCGCCGCTCATACTCGCTATAGAGGTCTGAGTCCGCGTCTCTCAGCTCAACTATTTCCTCCCTGAAATTCATTCCAAGGGTGGTAATGATGCAGCGCCCGGCTTCAAGAAACTCAAGCGCCTCCGAAGCCGGCCTCTCTGCCTGGAGGATGCATGATGCAGCATCCGAAGAGATTCCGGAGAGTTCTCTTAGAATCCATTGCTGGTCAGCCCGTGGTAATGAGCGAATATCCAACCGTTGCAAGATCTTGAGCGCTGCTTCAAATGCCTCAATTGCCCGAGTCCAATTTAAACCGTCAACAAATGTATTACCTAGTGCTCGAGCAGCCTTGATCCTTTCCATAGGAAGACCAATTTCCATATTCATAGCTTGTTGAAAGCTATCCTGGGCGGCTTGAAGGTCGTCTAGTCGTGCACTTTGTTGATACCGGAGGAGTTGTTTATTCCCTAGGTTGAGAAGCAGGCCGCTCCGATCGGGGTTAGTTGGCGGCACTCTGGCACCAGCTTCTTGAATTAGCTGGATGGCTTCATCTAGGTCATCAGATGCGCCACATCTAATATACCTTTCAGCCAGCCTCATCCCTAAGTTGTTTAAGAACATTGCACGGTTTAGGTGGGTAGGCAGGGTTTCGTTGATGGCCCGGCGATGATTTTCAATTGCCCCTGAGAGAGCATTCAGGTCCTTTGTTCTGTCGTATTTCTCACCTAGCCTTAGTCCTAGATTGTTTAAACAAATTTCCTTGTCAGGACGACCAGGGTTCTCTTCAACAGCTTCTTGACTACATCGAGTCGCCTCTTCCAGATCATCAAGAGACTTTGTTCGGTTATATCTGTCTCCGAGCATTACCCCGAGATGTGTTAACATCTTAGCTCGATTAGGGGTCTTAGCTGGCGTGACTGAAACTGCACTACGACAGCTAGATATAGACCCATTAATGTCTTCGAGTTCTTGTGTAGTATTATACCTGTATCGCAACAGAATGGCAAGGTTCGTGTACAGGCCACCGAGATCATTAGCCTGCGCGGCGCTGATTGCTTGCTGTAGCATACGAATTGCTTCATTCAAGTCATCTATGTGGCCTGTCATGTAATACCTTTCGCTAAGGCGCGTCGACAGGTTGCCAGCAAATTTTGACCAGTCAGGGTTATGCGCTGGAGTTATATTAACAGCTTCTCGGGAGTAATGAATAGCCTCTTCCAGAATGCTCTGATCATTGGTCATTTTGCAGCTCTCGCTTAGCCAAGTTCCGAGCTCGCTGAGGTCAAATCCCCGATCGGTGTCATCTCCTACCGGTAAAGAGATAACAGCACGATAATTAGAGATAACTTCAATCACGTCTGGCAGAGAGCCCGTGATGCGAGCTCTCAGGTTCAACAATGGTCTTTGCTTCCTGAGGTATTGCACACGTTGAGAATCATTCGTTACTAGTGATGCTGCCTCTCCAAAGCCGCGAATAGCCCCGTCTAAGTGCATCAGATCGCCGCTCCAGTTGTATATACTACCTAGCATAGATGCTAGGTTGCTGAGTCTGTTTGGGCGATCTAAGTCATTGACGGGGGTTGCCTTGACTGCCTCGCTAAAGAGCCCAGCTGCTTTGCCCAGATCGGCAGGCGTGCTACTTGAATTGCCACGATATGCAATTAGAGAGGCAAGGTTGTTCAAGAGCGCCGCTCTGTCGGGCTCTTCTGACGGTGTGGCATCGATGGCCTCTTCGAAGGCGATAACTGCTTCGTTCAACGTTGTCCGCGCCAGTGTTCTATCAAAAATTTCGAATCGTCGCATCGCCAAGCGCTGAAGCCTTTTTGGTCGGTCGGGGTGATCAACAGGCGTGATTTTAACAGCCTTCATAAAGCTATTGGCGGACTCTCGTAAGTCTTCAGATGATTGCGCCAACCTGAATCTATCGCGCAACATAGTGCCAAGCGTGTTGAGCCTTTCAGCATGGTCTAGAGTACCGGATGGTGCTGCTTCGATGGCCGCCTGAATTTTACATATTGCCTCAGTCAGACTCTCAACTGAAATACCGGATTCAGTTACCGAATAATCCATCACCAGCGTTGTCATTGTATTTAAATGGTGTGTTCGCTTTGATCCTCGTCGCAGTTTGATCCTCGGTGTTTGTCCGTCAGACTTGACCGCCTGCCTCCTTAAAATGCAAATACTTGTACTCGGGAAAAGGGGCGCGCACAAGATACATCGATGATGCAACACTTAGCTGTCGCTTAGCGATAATACGTGCATGAATATTGATTGGCCGGTATGTAGCATTTTCCTTGACGTACCTACTCCTCCGCTGCTATGTCGGTTAATTATATGCATCTTGACAATGAAAATGATTGGATCGCTAGCTCATTTGGGAGAGGAAAGTGAGGGTTTAACGTCAAATATAAATGCAAATTTGCGCCTTATAGTCTAGAGCTCAAACTACAATCCCCGGTTCATTAGGTGATTGCGTTTTGACTTCTATTCTCCTATTTGGGAACTCATTTATTACCAACCGCGCTACTCTTGTCACCCTCTTCCACACTGAGTCTGCCACGCCCTTCTTTCATTCTACTCATCAGGCATCCTCCGTTGACTTCGCACGTTTCCAGATGATACCTAATGGACGGAGCCAACCCGACCGCAAATAGTGCTCCGTCGAAATGGGCAGTCTTGGTAGGCATTGATAGGTACTCTCAGTCTGAGCCTACTCTCAACCTTAGAGGAGCTTGCAACGACGCCGTATTAGTATACCGTTTTCTCTCTTCCAATTTAGGTGTTCCAGAGCGCAACATTCGCCTACATCTTGCCCGTGACCCCACTTTCTCTGGCACAGCTCATGATCCCCCAAGCACAGCTGCGACATTTTGGAACTTCCGCGGCTCGTTAGAACATATCAGGTGTCAAGCTCGCGCTGGAGACTTTGTCCATATCCATTTCTCTGGGCATGGGGCACGGGCTGCTACGCTGCACAAGGAAGAGAAACCGGAGTCAGAAGAAGACGAGAGACTGTGTTTTACGGACAATGAGATGACGGACGTTATGTTTGGAGAAATGCTAGATAATATGGCAGCCGCCCCATGTAATTTGACCATCCTCGTTACGCTCGACTGTTGTTTTTCTGGGGGTATGACGCGCCATGGAAGCTACTCAGCCGTTCGAAATAAGCCCTCGACCTCGTTGACGTCTCACTGTATGAACGAGTCAAGCCAGAGGAACTCCGTCCCCAAATCAAATCACTATAGACACGCAAATCTGAAGAAAGGCTGGCTTTATCGTGATCGAGACTACAACGTCATTGCGGCATGCCAACCCCACGAGAAAGCTACGGAGGGGCCAGAAGCTGGTACTGGCAGCAGGATCCACGGAATTTTGACATTCAATATGATATCCCAATTGCAGCTGCTCGGCGATAAGCGGCCTTTCATAACGTACAATGTCTTTCAAGAGATTCTAGGAGCTGTTGTCAGGGCTACTTCCAACCATATTATTGAGCGGCAGCAGCCAATGCTTTTAGGACCTCGGAATCGGTTTCTCTTTGAATCCTCTGTGTACGATGGGAATACTTGGGTTGCTTGCGTCAGAGATGTTAAACCCGACTTCCTTGTGATCAATATGGGCTCGGCATCCGGAGCCAAGATAGATGATGTGTATTGCATCTCGGAACCAGAAAAGGCAAATTGCAATCCCTTGCCATCTTCAATGGGCCGCACGTACCCTAAGCTTTGCTAACTGGCTATTCCCTTAGGTATTATATAACTCTCGGAAGTCCAAAGACAAAGCCGCCACGTCATCCAATTCTGTGTTAAGGGTTATCATCTTCACCGTTCGGGAGTACGAATCCGATGCTAGGTTCTGCCCCGAACCAAGTGGAAGCACAATGGGCTATGCTAAACTTGTTAAACCCGGGTGGCTTGCAACCCACGTACAGAGGTCGAAAGCAACTGAGGTGCAGATAATTCAAAGTGACTTAGGTATATCTAGCGCTATAGTCGACTCATTACGGCGAGAGTGGGAATCTTTTGATGATCCAGTTGTCCCTTTATGCTTGCGGTTTCCAGAGGATCAAATTAATGACACGACAAAGCCCGTGGCCGAGTTTTATGTACACATTTATGAGTGTGGAATAAGAATCAACGGTTTTGACGACAAACCTATCATGAACCTACCCATCATCCCGATATTTAAGTGAGTGCTTCCTTCTTTCTCCCCCTTTTTCATTCAACAGACCTTTGATGCCCCTAAATACGAGGAAAGGAAAATACTACAATCTAGCTAGAACTAACTAGCAAACTCATTATAGAAATGAATCAACATCGGCATTAGATAATACTATTAGGACGCTGATGCGCCTCCTACAGCATATACAGTTGTATCATGAGATCGAAACGATGAGGGGACCTCAATCCGTTTCCCACGCAAAACCATCATTCAAACTCGGCGTTACTGAATATGAGCGGCCTGACGAGCTCTCCGTGGTCTCTTCCTGGGAAGTTTCATTGCATAATTTTGGCACTAAGACGCTGTTCCTCACCATCTTCAATCTCACCGGTCTCCACGGTATTCAACAGATATTTCCGGCCGACGAGGGGAATGGGAAAGCAGTTGTACAAGGAGATTCCGTGAGCTGCATCATCGATATCAATGTGCCCGCAGCGCTGCTCCAGCAGTATACATCCGATCCGTCCTTTGAGATGAGAGATATCCTGAAGATGTTTATCACCACAGAGCACGTGAGCCTGCGTCATCTCCAGTTGGATGACATAACAGACAACTGGATAGCGAACCCTCGGCATGCCAAGGCACGCCCTTCAATGGAGGAGACGAAGATTTCTTGGTGGGTAGAGGAAAAAGAGATCATTACACAATCTAACTTTTCTAGAACACAGTAAAGTTAGCAATAGTTCCTAGATTATCCACGCATCTTCAAATACAGGATCAACTAACTTATGCTCAAGTTTGAGACTACAGCATAGAATAAAATGCCGGTAACGTGTACTTGGAGTTGTGTGATTGGGTACATGAGGGCTATTTCATCCCCCACTACAGTACTCCTTAGATTGGGGAGGCTTATCTGTAAGTAGGTGACAGATGATTATGCATTGCTCTGCAATTGATTAATTGATGGGATAAGTACGTGGTCTAACATACCTTAGGCTACACAAGCCTCCCTAAAGTATGCGCTTTACCTATATGATTGATTAGAGCCGTATGCCAATGAAGCCATCATCGCGCAACACACTCGTTCCGAGGAGACAGGCGTGTCACTGCTGAATTGGTCGCTGCGAAGATAGGATCTTTTGTCGTGTCTGTGGCTTCCCCCCGCTATCACTAGATACCACCACCGCCACTATCGCTGCTACCTACCTACAGGCCTGGAGTTAACGGTCGCCCGCCAAAGCTTGCACGGCAACAGGCTTAATCTACACTAGGTCCATCACCTCCACCATCATAATGAGTATGTGTTAGGTGATAAAGTGAACAGAGCCCTTAAGGACCTAGAAGGCCAGGAATCAATTATTTCTATCAAGCGCTATTATTTGGCTCTATACGAAAGCTCTTTTACTCACTTCTTCCTAGCTGCAACAAGTCTCCTTTTCAATCCGGGTATCTCCCACCTACCATCCCTCTTCCCCTTATACCTTCCCCTATCCCCCACCGCCACCACCCACCCATACTCTCTTCACGATCCCTCCGCCCTCTCTTCCCCATCCTCATCCCAACTACAAATATCCCCCCAAGTCCTCTCATTCCTGCTCTTCCATCTCCGCCACATATCCCTGCACGGCGCCTGTCCAGCACCCGTCCCACCCTGCCGTCCCCAGCCCTCCATGACCGCCCTTAGGCGTCTCACCATCTCCCCCACGCGGACCTTCGCCTCCGTGCGGTCCTTCTTCTCCACAGGTCTCCGGAGCGCGCCCTGTTTGGCCGTCAGGCTGTCGACGAATTTGAGCGCCACCCCGACCTTGACGAGCTGCACGGTGGCCGGGAGGCCGGCGCCGAGTTCGCCGACGTGTACTGCGACGCAGAGGCGGTGGATGGTGGCCGTGTACAGCGCGTCGAGGGTCGCGTACGTGTCGTCGACGAGCGTGGGCCAGAGGAGCACGTCGCCCTCGGCGCTGTCTAGGAATGATAAGAGAGAGCTGTCGAGCGCGGTGGCGAGGTGGCGGAAGTCTGCGTCTATCTGCGTGGCGCGCGGGTCCGGGAACGGGAGACAGCAGAGGCGGAGCGGGAATGTCGACGGCAGCACAGCGCTGTCCCGGCCCGTCGTCTTCTGCTGCACGAGCGTGATGAGTCTCTGGGCGAGGGCGAGAGTCGCCTCGCGCCAGTGTGTCCATGCTTTCTCCATGTACTTATCGTAGTGTTTGCGGTCTTGTCGTGAGAAGTCCGGACATTGCATACGTGCAGGCCCCAGGCTGGTCACGAGGTGGGACCACTGCTCTATACGGTCCTCATATTCGTCTAGCAGCACCGAAGCCTGACTGACGACCACACCCATGATATCGGTGTTTGGTGATGCCTTTTCAATCGGCGCGACCATCAAATTGAGCAGAGAGTGGATTTCCACGTTCCAAGATCGGTACTGTCCTTGCTTTCCGAAGATGGAAAGCCAATGGTTTACACTAGCATCGTTGCGCAAAGCCGTGTCGCTTTTGAGTCCCTTATTGAAGTCTTCGATGGCCGTTGGTATTCTTAGGTGCAGTAGCACGAATTGATTGTATTCATCAAGAACCGCGGGAGGCACAAGATGACCTTGGTAGTTCAACATATAACGCCAGATGTGCGGCGCGATAGGTACGCGTGGCAAAATATTTGCGTTCAGGGATGGCCCGTGTTTGGCAAGGAACAGAGAAAACCACCTGTGGTGCTGCTCCTGTGAGTGCTGTAGGGTTGGTAGTACTAGACGTGAGAATAGTTCGCCCCGAAGTGTTTTGAGGTTTGCGAATTGTTTCCCTGCCGTCACGCTTAATACCATCTCAAAAAGCGGCGGAATATTCAAGTTGTCGGGCGTTGCGGGTACGGTCATCTTTTCTTTTGCTTCTGCCCAATCTATTTCGGCAACTGGCCGGCGCTCGTTTAGATTGCCTGCGATAGATATGACGCTATCCAGTGTGCTGAGAATTTTCTCGACCATTGGGTTACACCTCTGTTGGTCGCCAGCCTCACCTAAAATAGCGTTCAGTGTACTGAATAGACTCTCCAGGGTAGCTAGTCGAATATCAATATGTGTTGCTGACTTGAACAGCTCAATGAGAACCTCGATTGCAGAGTCGGGTGAAATGAAGTCGGCATCGTTAAGAAGTTGTGCCAAATACTTGACTGTCGACACCTTGATTATAGACCGTGGCGGCGCGCTTTTTCGAGGCTCTTCCTCGCCCACCTTTACATACGACTGTTCCTCTAGCTTCTCTCCGATGGCGGCAGCAAAAGACAAGAGCATGGTCTTGGCAGCTTCAGCTGGGAGATCTCTCATATACCCGATGGAAAGAAATTGTCTATGCCAGCTACTAGCTTCCTGGTGTTCGATGATTACCCGTCGTATTAGGTCCTGGGCAAGCATGGGGGTATCGCTATAGGCAAGTTTTGTCAAAACTTGATAAGTTAATTGCTCCATGGTAGCGGAAATAGTTTCCTGGTCCTTGTTGAGGTCTTTTTTCTTTCCCCATCTAGCAGCGGAGTCTAGCAACGTCTCTACGGCAGCAATGAGAGAAGGGCCCGAAAACCCCATCAGTAGATCGCGGACAGGCCTGCTTACTTGGGACAGAAAGTCGGAACCAATGCTAGTTACTAAGTCTTCGGTTCCTTCCCAGATGATATGGAACATATCAAGCTCTGTTTCATGGGGCTGAAGTTGGAATTTTTTGGCGTGGTAAACTCGTTGGGCATATACGTCAGTGTAAAGAGACTGTGACGCTGCCCAGTGTGTCTGCTTATACGAGGGTTCTTTCATGGCCATTCGCTTCGCTTCATTGAAGCTTTCCAAGATCTTGTTTGCTACTTTGAGACGCTCTTTGATTGTGCTCAGTGCCGTGTCCTCTCCTGGTAATAGGTCAAATCCCGAGAGCAGAGTCACGCCCTCCGAAGTAAGTATGGAATCGTGCGCAAAAATCAACTGCGCCGCGACGGGGTCACGAATGTAACGTTGCTGCCACAATACCGTTTCAGCGTAGACTTCTAGATCGCCTGTTGCTATGGCATAATGTGCCGAAGCCTTTGCGAGAAGTGCCCGTTCCTCTTGCTCGCGCGAAGTAGCAGCCTTCTTTCGGAGCTGGTCAACCTCTTCTCGCGCTCTTTTTTGATCATCAGAATCGGCCCGACGATGTACAGTTAGGAGAAGATCGATGTTGAAGTTCTGTCGTGGTACGCTGCGCATAGAGTAAATAGATCTATAGCCACTAGGGGCTTGTAGGAAGCTAAAATTAGGATTAGACTTATAGAGGCGGCTCAGTAGCAGTACCGCATGTTCTCTTTCAAGCTTGCCAAATACCTCGAAGGACCATTCTTGATTCGCAAGAGATTTGAAGTCAGATGATGTCTCGATATCGATGCCTTTTTGTGGAACATGTTGGCAATATAGACGCAGCAAACGCCATCTCAGTTCAGAACTGAGTTTCGCAGAGATGCCGCTGATTGTTCCTAAATAACCTTCGCTGATCCTTTTCGCAGATCCTCCAAGTCCCTCGCGAAGGCCTTGAACCAGTAAGTGCTCGTACTGATTAGGATCATCCTTCCACCGACTCGTAATGACGGGCAAGACAGCCTTAGATCCACGTAGCCCTAGCTGTAAGCCTTTGGATAATAGTTCCTCGTACATCTGGGGATTCCTCTTCCATAGAGTGACGATGGCGGTCCACAGGACGCCTGCGTCCTGCGAGTGCTTGAAGTCCGGCTTTAGCTCTATCAGCTCCAATCCCAACTTGATGAGAAAGGTCTTATCGGCCGAGCGGCTCCTCCTTGTGAGTCGACGGTAAACAGACATCCACACTTCCAGTTCAGATACGTCACTCGGCCAGCGTTGGGCGGTACATTTGAGGGTGAGGCGGGCCTGCAGCAGCTCAAGCGCGAACTGCATAGATGCCGACATATTCGGTTGAGTGCCCGGGTAGGGGGGTTCTCTGAAGACAAACTCTTTGAAGCATAGGCGCATCTCGGGCGAGGAAAGCCGTGGGCCTTCGTGAATTAAGTAGTTGGCCAGGCGTCTCTTGAGCATCTCATCGTGAGAAAATAGCAGTTTCGCAAGGTCGAGTGCTTGGAAAAGGGGGTTCGACTTGTCTTGTGCTTCGAGGACACGTTCAACAAAATTGCTCGAGCATCCGCGTAGCATACGGCCATAGAACTTCTGAAGCGGGCGTTTGTCACTGGTGCGTAGCTTTGTCGATGGGTAGTGCTGGGGCAAAAGGGCCATGACTAGCTCTTGCACGGCTCTCTCCCTATCGCTTGACTTCTTGCCTCGGCGGTTAGATGCTTGGATGACGCCGCAAAAGGTCTTGACTTCTTTGACCGAGGCTAAGGATAGCAGATAGAGTATACCAGATGTGCCTCCGCCATCCTCCCAACTTTGCTTCCACTTGGCTGGGTCCATGATGGACTTGCCGAAGTTTTTAATTGCCAGCAATCGTTCTTGAGTATTGAAATCATCATGCCACGTCTGTGCCCAGCCAACGAACTGGGGGCGTTCCATGTTGGTGCTCTTGACGGTAATAACGATGTGGTTTAGTCGAGAGATGAACAATCGATGATGAGGTTGAGATGAGTAGAGAGCTCACATACATCTACTCTGCACCGCCTTTCATACATATAGCACTAGAAGCCATCGCTTCTCCATTAATTTCCAGTTCCGGTTGAGTCATCGCCGGAGCCAAGCCTGCAACAGGTACCAACATTTCAGCCGTACGTCAAATTTCAAACAACTGGATAACAACATTGGTATAAAAACAAAACTTGCAGCGATTGATTAAGCTATAATTATTATTTCTAGTAGATAGTGTTTATAGCAAATTTAAAAAATGGTATGCGTATAATGTAGGTGGGTTAGAGATGAGATGGAAGAGGAGATCGAGGAATTGTATAAAGGTAAGTTAGTGTGTTTGTTGATGGCGCATCGTCACGCCGAGCTGTGCGCTAATGCCGTATTATTACTTTAGAACGTAGATTCTTCAGCCCCGGTTTCCCTCTACATCAATTATAACGATAAAGCGGTCTTAGGATACCTACCTATCGCGGGGAGTGCGACAAACTTGGCTTAGCGCTATCGCTGCTTATGATCTAAGTGGCTACATTTATAAATTATGTGCAAAGGGAAACAGTCCTCCAACCCTGTCCTGCCAGACAACTCCTCAACGCTTTCTACTGCCTATCTAGCAGCTTCCAAGGTAGTGGCATGCAGCCTCTCGTTAACAATGTGATCCTATAGCGAAGCTGTGCTAGTCAGGAGATCTGCTGCACCTTCAGTCTATTATCCCAATTAGCGGGCTTCGTTTATTATCAACAGCTGCAGTCTAAGCCAACTAGCCAGCCTTTGCGGTCGTTATTGTCGAAGCACGCCAACCTTAACTGTCTTATATTTAATATTGATCTGAAGTTGTGTCAGTTCAAACTTAGCTCACTTATTACATTCTTTAATTATGTTGACTAGCAATTGTAATGAATAGGAATATACACAGTGTACCGATCCTTCTATTATTACTCGTCTAGTAATAGTAGGGTGCTCGGGTAAATAATAGCCATCTTCTTATAACCACGAAGGATATTGATAGGAGGGATTTGGGTTATTTCTTTGAAGGTAACAGATGCGTTAATATGCTGAATAATTATCTCGTGGCGGTCGTTAGGAAGTATCCCACACATTCTTAAGTCGAGTGGTTGATTCCAAGAAGTGGCTGTGTGCTTGCCTTTCTAAGTGAAGTAAAAGAAAACTAAGAGCGAACTACATAGAAGATTAACCTCAAAATATAGACTTCCCTTCCTTTAAGTTCTCTTGTTACGTCCGGCCCTTTCGCGATCTTGCATCCTTGCGGGCGTCCTCTTGCCCACCGTGCCCGGCCATGCCTTGAATTCGTATGTTGACCTTCCCAAAAGCCTCTGCTTCGTTAGTTCGTAATACGTAGGCTGAGACATAGTGTTATTAGTTTTATTAAGTATATCGCTCATTTTTTAACTTTAGCTATTAAAACCTAGATAGGATGTTTATCAAAATCAAGCTGGCCACTCCTACCGGAGAAAACACCCCACGATCGCGAGCTACAAGCGCCAACTCTAACCCATTGGCAGGGGGTTACATCACAGAGTGGATAGAAGACCTGTAGCAGCTAGGAAGAAGGGCGTTATAGTCTAATGATCAGTAAATATATTTAGGACAAGATGTCTCGGTACTAAACCTCAAGGGAGCACTGTCAGCACAAGCCACCACTATTAAGTTGGAACTCTATACAAATCGGTAGCACCAACCCATTGCTTATCTTTTTCTGTTTAACCCTAATGCCATTAGATAATCATTGGCTGAATATGAGAGATAGCCGCGACTTTGATAGTCAGCATTTGCCCACTCTGGTCCGTAGTGGTAGCAGTCCGTTCCATAGCACGTGGGATGTAAACCTACCTACCTACCTACCTAAGTTATATAATTTAGTTCAACGAGGACATAAATCACGTACGACCATAGGATCTGGAGAACGCGGGGTCCCGTCCGCTCCCCCATCGCTAAGCCGGATACCGCCAGATCAGTAGTTGGGTCGGTGACGACCAGCGAATCCCTGGTGTTGTATGTTTTTTGTTTTTGCCTCAGTTCTAACTGAGGAATGGTAGATGTACTTAATGTCTGTCCTCCACTGCATTCGTCATAGCCGAGCATTTAATTTACAGGTGACGCGGTGCAAGGCAAGGAAGCATTAGGATTGGGCGCATGTGTGCATTTTCTATGTATTGATCTCATGTTAGGAGATATCTACATGTATAACAGCAAATTACCTCTCTAGGTATGTCCCATAAGTCTCTCCCATCGTCTCATGATCATGTGGTAAATAAGCTGTTTCGCCTTGGAGAAATCCGGTGCCAGATAGGTACCGAGTCTGCCAACCGCCGCGAGCGCCTCGTTGTTGAGCACCTGCGCGAAGGCGGGCTGCCACTCGAATCTCGGGGATTGATTCGTCGTCCCAACACCTCCGACGCCGCTGTTGTCACACGGCCAAGACTGCCTTAAACCTACAAGAAGCTATTGACTGGTTATATGCATACATGCCCAACAGTCTGAGACCTAACCTACCTATATAAAAGCTATTGAATAAAACAAGTCACTTAAACTTACAACTATATATAAGAAAAACTAATAGCTTTAAAAATATTAAATAATATAAATTATAGCTTAAAAGTTTTTAAAAATAAAAAAAATTGATTTTTTTAAATTAAAAAAAAATTTATAAATTTTATAAAATTAAAATAAATTATTAATTAAATAACTTTTGTTTTAAACTTTATAAAATAAGCTTTTATTATAAATAATTTATTTTTTTATTTAAAAAAACTTTTATATATATATATTATTATTTTATTATTATATTTGTTTTAAAATTTAATTTTATTTATATTATATAAATTTTTATATTTTTTAAATTTATAATATTTAAATTTATTATTAAAAATTTTATTAATAATTCATTTTTTATAATAAAATTATTTTATATTTATTTATTAATTTAATAATAATATTATTTATAAATATTTTTATATTAATTTTATAAAAATTTAAATAAATTAAAAAATAATAAAAATTTTTACTTTTTAATAAAAAAACTAAATTATTTAATTTAAAAAAAAAACTTTATATTTAAAAAAGCTATTTTTAAATAATTATATAATTTATTTTTAATATTATTTTAAAAATTATTTATTTTTTTATATATAAATTTTATATAATTATTATTTTTATTATTAATATATATATATATTTTTAAATATTAATATAAAAATTTAAAAAAACTTTTTTTATTATTATATATATAAAAATATTATAATTTGTTTTAAATATTTTAAATATTTTTTTAATATTTCTTTTATTATTTATTAAAATTAATTTATTTTTTATTAATTATTTATATAATTTATAAATAAGTTAATTATTATTATTAATATTTTTATAAAATTGTTTATATTTTTAATAACTTTTATTATATAAACAATTTTTTATTAAATTAATTATAACAATTTTAAAATTAATTATTAAAATAATATTTTAATTTATTAATATTTTAATATTATAGTTATATTAGGTATATTTATAACAATATATAAAGTATTTTAAATATATATGTTAATATTAAAGTGAAAAAAAAAAAAATTAATTATAAATGAAATTTTTATCACTAAGTTTTTTATATAAGCTTTTTTATTTAATTTATAAATTTAAAGTTTAATTAATAAATTAACAGTTATAACTACTTTTTTAAAATTTTATTTATATATAAAAATAAATGTAAATGTTATAAATTATATTTATATTTAAATAAATAAATTTTAAAAGTGGTTAGTATATACAGTGTAGCTAGTAAATAGTTAAAATAGCTAAATGGATTTTATTGTTTATTTGAAATAATAAACTTACTAAAAATTAAATAAAGTAGTAAATATAAAAAAGTAAAAGTAGTAAATAAAAAAGTATTTATATAAAAATGTTGATTTAATTAAAAAAGTTAAGTGTAACAATTATTTACTTTGGACTTACTTTAAAGACTAGCTTTTGGACTTTTGTTTTAATAATATTTTGAAAGAGCTTCTAACGTTACTTATTACTTTAAAAGTTTTTACTTTATTGCAGTTTGATTTAGCAATTTTTACTGAGTTTTAAAAGCTATTATTTTTGACCTGACTTACTTTAAAGTACTTTATTCAGTAATACTTCAGCTAAACTTCGTACTAACTAAATCATACAACATTCTGCTGATTTACTAGCTTTACATTTATATACTTTGTATGCTTGTATATTCTATATACTATGCACTTATAATTTAGCTTTTTTTTCTTTTTTTTTTATTTTAAAGTTTTTAGTTAATAAAATCAATTATTGAGTTTTTATGCTTTTTGCAATTATAATATTACTTTAAAATCGTTTTACACTTATTAATAAGTATTCAATTTAAATATGTACATTTTTTTTTTTTGCAAAATCTACATTTAATAAATAAACCAATTTTGATTATATGTTTAAAGCTGCAGTACTAATACAACATATTATTTGCACAGCTAAAAAAAACGTTATAATTAACAATTTTAATAACAAATAACATAACATTAATTAATAAATACAAAGTACAACTTTATTTACAATTAAAACAATTAATAACAAAAAAAAAAAAAACTTTAAATTTGTACTAACTTTGTACTAACAAAAAAAAATAGCAAACTGCTTTAACAACAATAACTTTAAATAAAAAAAAAATAATATAACTTTGCAAAAACTTTAAATTGTATTATAAAAAGCTGAGCTTGATTTGTTTTAACAACAGTTGTGCGCTTTTAACAAACAGTTTAATTTTGTTGTTTTTTTTAAACAAAAATATAAAAAAAGTGCATTTAATAATGTAATAAATACAAATTTTTATTTTTACAGTATAACAGCTTAACTAGCATTTAAAAAACAGCTAATTAAAATTAACAGTTAATATGTTACTTATTGTAACAAAACTAAAGCAAAAGTTAAACATTTAAAAAAGTTCTTAAATAATAAAAACAAATTTAATATATAAGTTTGTAAACTTATAAACAAGTTTAAAAAAAATAAAACTATTTTTTGTAACAAAAAAAACAAAATGTATTATTTACTGTTTTAATTAAAAAAACCAGCTTTATAATTAATTAAAACTTGTTATTAATTAAAAACTAAACTTTTTAATAATGTTGCAAAAATAATTTAAACTTTAATAGTAGTTTATTATAATTTTAACTAAGTTATATTTATATAACAAGCTTTGTTAAAATATTATTATAAACTTTTTAAACAAATAAACATTTATTAATTTATTTTTTAATTTAATAGTTTTGCTTAAAAAGCAAAAATGCTAAAGTTAAAATAGTTTTAACTTTTGTAAAAGTATTTAAATGTTAACTTAAACAACAAAATTTTTAAAACTAGTACTAACTTTAATTTAATTTATAAAAAATACTGTAACAAAATAGCTAAAACAGCTTATAATTATTAATGTTTATATAAATAAAGCTAAAAAAATAAAGCTGCAGAGCTAGCTAATTTAAAAAAAAATATAAACATAAACAATAAACTTATTAAAAATTAAAAGTTTGTTAAGTTATTAAAAAATAGCTAATTTAAAAAGTTAAGCTATAACTAAAAAAAAGTTTATTAAAATATTAATATTTGCTTTAAATGTAGCAAAAAAAAACATCGAGTTAAAAATTATTTTTATTAACAAAATATTTTAAAAGTTTAAAAACAAAACTAAAACTAAAAAATAGCAAAGTTTAATAAGTTATTTAGTTTAAAAAACTTAAAAAATAAATAAAACTAACAAAAGTTTTTACATTAGTTTAAATGTTTACTATAACTAGTATAAATAGTTTAAAAAATTTATTAAGCTTTTTTTAGCTTATATATATACAAGTTAATAAAATTAGCATTGTAATTATTGTTTTGTATAATATTAAAACATAAATTAACTTATTAATAAATTAATAATTAGTTTAAAAAGTTAAAAAATAGCTAAAAATAAAAACTATTAAACTAAATAAACTAATTTTTTTAATTAATTACTGCAGCAAAATTGTTAGTAAAATAAATTAAATATTAAAAGCTATGCTAAAAATTAACAAACGCTGTTTTTTAAACTAATGTTTTAAAGTTATAAATATAAACTATTAAGTAATAATTAGTTTATATTAGTTTACAAAATAAAACGTTTTAATAAACTGCTAATACAAACAATTGATTTAGTTTAACTATATTTTTATGTTAGCTAAATTTTTTTTTATAATTACTGTTTTGTTAAAAATAAAAGCTAAAAAGTTTATTAATTTAACAGTTTAGCAAAATATTAACAAATATAATGCAGCGTTTAAAAAACAGTACTACATTTTACAAAAAAATGAAACTATTTTAAAACTTAAGTATTAAAAAAAAACAAAAAGCTTAAATAATAAAAGCAGTATTAAACGTTATTAAAAAATTTTATATAATAAAACATTTAATACTAACATATTAATTTTAATTAATATAAAAATTATTACTTAATTAAAAAAAAAATATAATAATAACTTAAATTAATTTTGTTAAAAAAAGCTTTAAATATTTAATAAGTTTATTTTAATTTACTATATTATTGTTTATTTAAATTTTAATTAAGCAATTAATATTAACACAGTGTTTAAAAAGCTTTAAAAAACTTTTAATAATAAAGCAATATTTTTTTTTTTAAAAAAAAACTTAAAACATATTAAACTAGTAAAACAATTTATATTTAAAAAGCTAACTTATTTAAAAAGTTTTTTTTTTAAAGTCTAATTAATTAAAATGTTTTTGTTTTAATTAAGCTATAACGTAGTTTTTAAATTAAACAACAAGCTTTATAACAACAAACTATTTTAATATTGAACTTTTGTTTAATATATACTGTTAAAAAAAAAAAAAATAAAAAAACTATTAAGTTTAAAATTTATTAAACTTAATATAAACTTTAATGTAATATTAGTACTATTTATACTAAAGCTTTATTTAACAAATAAAAAATTTTGCATTAATTTTTATTAAATTAACTAATTTTTAAAAAATTAAATTGTATAAACACTTAATTTAAAAAGTATTTTATTTAACTGTTATAAAACTAAAATATATTTTAAGTTTAATATTATTAAAGCTTTTAATTGTTTATTAATTTTTACTAAATTTTAATTTTTAATAGCATTTTGTATTTAATTTAGTACATTTTAATAAACTATTTTATTTTTTAGTTTTAAAGTTAGCTCTGCTTAATAGCAAAACTTTGTTAATATATAATTGTATAACTTTTTAAATAAATTTACTAGCATTTATATTAACAATATACTTGTATATTTTAACAAAACTTAAAAGTATTAAAAGTAATATTAAAAAATAATTTATTGTTTTTATAAAGCTAACTTTTAAAAAAATATATAAAAGTTTTGCTTTAAAATAACTACTATAAACTATTTAAAAATAATTTTAAAAACTAATAAAAGTATTTAAATCGACTTAAAAAAAACCAAAGCTATTTTTAACTAAAAGTTTAAAAATTTAAAAACTACAACTTTAGTTAAATTTTTTTTTAAACTATACAACTTTATAAAAATGTTTACTTATTATATAAGCAATGTTTTTAAACTTTTTATACAACTACTAAAAAAAAACAGCAAATAAAAACTTAGTTTAAAATAGTAAAAAGCTTTTAAAACAATAAAAAAGCTTATTATTTTTGTACTTATACTTATTTTTTTTAAACTAAGTATATTTATACAAATAAAAACTAATGTTTTTTAAAACGTTATAAGTAAAACTATTTAGCAAAAATAACAAAACAAAAAATAAAAACTTATAAAATATTTTTTTAAAACTATAACATTTTTTAAAAAAGCTTATTTTATTTAAAATTACAAAATGCTAGCAATAGTACAAATATTAAAGCATTATTGCTTTAAACTATTAAAAACTAAGTTTTAAATAATTATTAACTATTAAACATTAATTTACTAGTTTATAAAAAAAGCACTTTTTATAAAACAAGTTAAATAAGTAGACTTTTTAAGCAATTTTAACATTATGTTTTAATACTGCTGCAGCAAAAATAACGTTGTTGCTAATACATTTTTAAAAAAAACTACTAATTTATTTACAGTTAAAACTAAAAAATTAAAAAAACAAACGTTTGTTTTAGTTAAGTTTAAATTAATTAAAAAACTTATAGTTGTTTTTTAAACTAACAAAAAAAAAGTTTTTAAATTATAAAAAGTAAATTTAGTAAACTTAATTTTAATAAAAAATACAATGCAAAATGTAAACAAACATAACAATAAAATCGTAGTTTTAAAAACAATATTAAACGAAAAAATTTTTTTTTAAACTGTTTTATTATAAAAAGCACATAAACTAATATTAATAGTACATTAAAGTTAAAATAAGTTAATTTAAGCATTTTAATAAAACTACTATTAGCTATTTTTTTAAAAAAACTTTAAACGCTATGTTAACAATTGTTATAAATGTAAATATAATAAAAGCGTTAAAAATAAAACATTAAAATTGCTACATTTTATACTTGTTTTATAAAACATATAAAAACATATAATAATAAATAAAAAAAACATACTATTAAATAAATACAAATATAACTATATATAAGTTTTTATTAACAAGTTTAGTAAAATTATAGCTATATTATTTAGTTGCAAAATTAATAATGCTAAAAAGTTAGCGTTAAAATATTATTAAACTTTATACTAAATATTTAATATATTAAAAACTTAGTTTTTTAATAATGCAAAGCTTTTTATTTTAAAGTTTATAAAAATTTTAAATTTATTAACAGAAATAAAACATTAACAAAGTAGCGCTAATTATTTGTAAACTTAAAATGTAATAAAAAAAACTAACTATAATTTAAACTAAAAATTACGCTTTTATATCAGCAAATATTAAAACGATTAAAATATATATTTATTAGCGTTAAACTTTATATATAACTTTTTATAACATTTAATAATTAATATAATATTACTAAAAGCAGCGTTTAAAATAAAACTAAAAAACTATTTAATATTTATATTATAAAAAAAAATTTTAACAAAAAAGCAAATTTAACAAGTTTTTAAGTTTGTTGCTTAAGCGTATAATATACAACGTTTAATATATTAAACAATTAAAGCTGTATAAAAAAAGCAAAAAATTTAAACTAATAAAAAGTAAAAACTTGTTAATTTTTTTAAATATAACAAAATGTTTTTGTACAAAAAAAGATTTTTTATACATGTTTTAATAATTTGTTTTAATTTGTAATACTTTAGCTTGTTTAAAGTTTTAAAACAAAAAAAATACAATTATGTTTTAAACATACTAAACTTATACTAAAAAAAAAACTTGTTTTATATAAACTGTTTAAAAAAAACAAATAATAACTTTTTATTTTAATAGCTACAAATATTATTATTAGTTAAAAAAATTAATAGCAAACTAAAATTTAAAGTTAATTAAATATTGCAGTTTTAAACATTTAAAAAAACTAAATAACTGCAATATTAAGTTTTATAAAAAAAATATAACTTTAACAATATTTAATATTTAGCAGCAAATTTTAAAAATGTACTAATTGTACTAAACTAGTATTATTTAAAAAAACTTATTAAATTAAAGCTATTTATAAAGCTATAACATTAAATACAAGCTGCAGCTACAAATAAATTTGCAAAAAATTATAAAAATAACAATAAAGTATTAAATTTAAATATAAAAACTAAGCTTAAATATTATACGTAGTAACTTTGATTTAATTTATATTAAACTTTTAGTTTTTAAAAAAAATAGTATAATAATTATTTATTTTAAACTTATTTTAAAAACTAGTTTTTAAACTTTTGTTTTAATAATATTTTAAAAAAGTTTTTAATGTTATTTATTATTTTAAAAGCTTTTATTTTATTGCAGCTTAATTTAGCAATTTTTACTGAGTTTTAAAAGCTACTATTTCTGACTTAACTTATTTTAAAGTATTTTACTTAGTAGCACTTCAGCTAAACTTTGTATTAACTAAATTGCACAATATTTTGCTAACTTATTAGCTTTACACTTATATATTTTGCACGCTTATATACTTTGCGCATTATGCACTTATAATTTAGCTTTTTTTTTTTTTTTTTTTATTTTAAAGTTTTTAGTTAATAAAATCAATTACTAAGCTTTTATGCTTTTTGCAATTATAACATTAAGTTTGTTTTTTAATTTTTTCAACTTTAGTTTTTTTTTTAAAATATATAATATTATTTAATTTTTAAACTTATTGCTAATATTACATTTATTATAAAACTAAAGTTTATTTTAACTATTTAAAAAAACAATAAATTTTTAAAAAACTTTTAAACAAATTAATTAATTTTAATATATTAAAATAATATAATTAACTTTTAATAATAAAGCTTTTATTATTAACTATAAAAAAGCTAAATAATAAATATAATTTATTAAAAATAAACTAATAAAGTTTATTTTATAAATATAAATAAATTATAAACAAAATAAATTATAACAATAGTTTTAAAATTTTTAAAACTTGTTTAAAAATTATATAAAATATATTTATATTATAAAATATATTATAAATAATAACAACAAGTTATATTATAACATTTTTAATAATAAAAAATTTTTTACTTTTAATATTTATAAAAAGTTTAAGTTTATTTATAAAAACTTTAAAAAATATAATAAATAATAGTAATATATAATTATTAACAAAATTATATATAATAATATAGTTAAAAAAATAATAATTAATGTTAAATATTTTGTTATTTAAAATAGAATTTTTTAAATAACTTTTGTTTTTTTATTAAAAACGAAAAAAAAGTATAGCTTAAATATAATAAATTAATAACTTTTAAACAATTTTAGTTAATAATAAATATTTATAAAAAAGTAATATATTAAAAATTTAAATATTATATTTTATAATTAAATATTGTTTAAAAAATTATAAAAAAACTTAAAAATATAATAAACTTTTTTAAATAAAACATTTATTTTTTATATATTTAAATAATTAAATTAAAAAAAAAAAAAATAATAAAAAATAAATATAATTTGTTAAAAAGTTAATTTTAAAAATATTATATTTTATAAAGCTATAAACATTTATAAAAAAAAATTATAAATTTAAAAAGCTAAATTAAAGTTTTTAAAAATTAAATTATAACTATAGTAATTATAGCATTAAAGCTTATATTAGTTATTTTTATTGTTAATTTAGTTTTTGTTAATATAATTTAATAACAAAAATAAAAACAAAAAAATATTTTTAGTTTTAAAATTATTAATAAAACTTTTATAGTTATAAAAAAAAAATTAAATTATTAGTTAAAATAGCTAATTTATTTATATTTATTAATAATAAACTAATAAAAAATAAAACTAAAGTTTAATTTAAATATTAGTTTATATTATTAAAAAATAAACTAATTAAAAATATTAACTATTATAATTAAAACTTAAAAAAAATTAACTATATAATTAATTAAATAAAAAAATTTATTTTTAAAAATATTATAACATTTATTATAAATAATTATAAAAAAAAGCTTATTTTAAAAACAAATATTAAAGTTTTAAACTATTTGTTTATTTATTATTATAATTTTAATAAATATAAAAAAATATAAATTAAATATTAAAACTTTAAAATATAAAACTTTAATAAATTTATATAATTTAATATAAAATTTATTAAATAAACTAATATAGTTTAAATTAACTTTATAAATTTTAAAAAAAATTTATATAACAAATTATTAAAATAAATTAATAAATTATATATTAAAAAACTATATAATAATTAAATAATATTTGTTAATTTTTATAATTATTTTTAAATATATAATTATTAACAATATAAAAACTTTATTATTTAAAAAATGCAATAAAAAAAAAACTTTTTAAAAATAACTAAATAAAAAAAAAATTTAAAACTTAAAAAAAAATTAAATTTATAAGTTTAAACTTATATTAAAAAATAGTTTAAAATATTTTAACATTTTAATTTTAAATATAGTTTTAAATAAATATTGTATTTATATTAAAGCTTTATTTAATTAAACAAAAGTTTTAATTTTATAAAAACAATATTTTATATATTATAATTAAAAATATAAAAATAGCAAATATTTTTATAAGTTTAATTTTAAATAATTTAATATAATTTATATTAATATTATATTTGTTTAAACTATAAAGTTTAAATAAATAAAAACTATATTGTAAAAAAAACTAAAAAATATTGTTTAAAATAATTAAACTTTTATTTTAAACAAATTTATATGTTAATATTAAATATAAATAAATATAAAAAAATATTATTTAATTTTTTATAAAAATTATTAAAAAAAAACTTTTTTTTTATAAATTATATAATAGTAAATAATAAATTTATTTTATTAATAAAAACATTAGTTAATATAAAAACAAATATATATTTATTAATTAAATTAAATTTTGTTATAAAAATTTTAAAATATTTAAAATTTAAAACAATTATAAAATTTATATTATTTTAAATAATAAATTATAACAAAAAAGCTATATAAACTATTAATACTGCTTTAAAAATATATTTTTATATATAAAATAAAACAATTTTAAATATATTTTTATTAATAATAAATATAAAATATAATATTATTATAAAAAAAAAGTACTTAAACTATTATAATATATTAATAAATAATAAAAAAAAAAAACTATTATTTTTTAATAATTAAAAATTAAAATATTAAACTTTTAAAATTTTAATAAATAATATAAAAAATTTAATTATTAATTTT
>MU378365.1:0-37227 GCA_022495175.1 Hypoxylon argillaceum | reverse complement strand
TAACTAGTTTATATATTAAATATATTGTTTAATAATTAATTAAATATATAATAAAAAAGTAAAAAAAAAACAAAAAATATAATATAATATTTAATATTTTTATTAAATATATAATAAAAAAGTAAAAAAACGTAAAAAATATAATATAATATTTAATATTTTTATTAAATATATAATAAAAAAATAAAAAAGTATAAAAAATGTAATATAATATTTAATGTTTTTATTAAATATATATTAAAAAAGTAAAAAAGTGTAAAAAATGTAATATAATATCTAATGTTTTAATTAAATATATATAATTAATATAAAAAAAATAAAACAGAATTTTAACTAAATTAAACAAGTACTTTGAGTTAATTTTAACTTATAATTTATTATAATTTATTATTTATATATAAAAAATAAATTATATATTATAATATATTATTAATTATATTTTTAATATATAAAGTAATATATATATTATATTTAAAATATATTTTATTTTTAAAACAAATTTTATATTTAAAATAAATTTTATATTTAAACCTAGTTTTAATTAAAATATATATTTAAAATAAACTATTATAAATAATATATTTTAAATATAGTTTTTTTTATAACATTTTATTTTTATATAATATAAAAATAACTTTTGTATAAAAGCTGCTTTTTTTTTTATATAAAAAAATATTTATTTAAATATTACAAATGATTTATTTTTAATAAACAAGTTTTAATAATATAGCAGTAATATATGCAGTATTTATTATATATTTTAAGTCCGATTTTTAATTAAAGCATGTATAATTTAAAATCAATAATGAAAATTTTCGATTTTAAACTATATTAAATTTTTTTTTTTTTTTTTTTTCAAAAAAGTTAAAAAATATTTATATTTATTTAGATTTTTTTTTTTTTTTTCTATTATATATACTTAAAACTCCTTATATACAACATGTTTTTATTTTATATTAACAGCTATATATATATATAATATATTTCTATTTTATATTAATAGCTATATATATATATAATATATTTTTACTTTGTTTTAACAGTTAGATATATATATAATATATATTTATTATATATTAACTAATATATATATATATAACATATTTTTATTTCAAGTTAACTAATATATATATATATAATAAACTTTTATATTTAAAAAAAGTTGAAAAATATATATATATTTAATAATTTATATATAATATAAAATATTTTATTATATATATATATAAAAAATATTTATATAGTACGTATAAAAAAAACATTGTTAAAAAAAACTAAAAAATCAAATTAATTATTTTTTAACTATTGTATAAAAAACAACACAAATTTAAAAAAAAAAATTTTTGCTTTTTTTTTTTTTCTGCTTTTATAAGTTATACTAAAAGCAATATACGCTATATAAGCACTAAATATATATATTATATACACTTTTTTAAAAACTAAAAATTTAATAATATTTAATAAACAATATATTAATGTAGTAGTAACAACTATTTTAAAAATTATTTATATAAAACAATATAACTAAATTTTAATTTTAAACTAAAACAATTTAAAAATATTTTTTTTAATATATAAATTTTGTTTAAAAGTTTATAAAAACATTTAAAACAAATATTTAAAAAAAAATATTAGTAAAAAAAACAGTATAAACAACGCTTTTTTTAATTTATTATATAATTAAACATATTAGTTAAAAATATATACAAAAATTTATTTGTATAAAAATAAATATATATTTATATAAAAAAACTATATAAAAATTTTATAAGTTTAACTTTTAATTAAAAAACTATATATTTTTTATATATTATTGTTTTTAATATAAACGAAATTTTAAAACTATGTTATACTACTTAAAAAAACAAACATAAAACAAAAGCAAACAGCAGTTATTATTGTTATTGCTGCTAATTATACATATATATATATATATATATATAAACGAACAAACGTATAAAAAAAAAACAAAAAAAAAAAAGCAAAAACAAATAAAAACTAACCAAATATTAATATTTAAAATTTAATATAGCAAAAGCTAACATATCGCTTAATATTGTTTTATTTTTTTAATATAATATTTAATACTGCTTTTTTTATATATAACAATTATTTATTAAATAAATAAATCGATAAATAATAACAAACTAATTAATTATATAAAAGTTATTACAGCAAATAATAATAATAACTTATATTTTTTACTATAATAAATTTAATTAAAAAAACATAGTTAAATTATTAAAAAGTTTAATTTATAGCTATTTTTTTTGTAATAATTACTTATTATTAAAAAATGTTTATTTTTTTAATTATTGTTTTTAAATATAATTTATTTAATATATAAAAAGTTATATTATTTTTACTTTATTTATTTATAAATTTATTATTATATATAGTTACAAAATATTATTTATAAAAAAAACTTTAATATTTTATTACTTTTTATTTTTTTTATTTTTTTTTATTTTTTTGTTTTTAGAAAAAATTTCGAAGTTTAATTTAGTTAACAAATAAAAAACTTGCTATAAAATTTCGTATATATTTTTATAATGTTTAAAAATGTCAAACTAGTTATATTTAATAAAAGTTATAAAAAGTTAAACTTTTTAATAATATTAACAAAAAAGCAGCATTATTAAAGTGTTAAAAAAAAAATTAAAATAAAGCTTGTATATATTTTATAATTTAAATTATATGTAAATAAATATATAGTTTTATTTATTTGTTATAGTATAAAATAAAACTAACTAAATGAAAAAAAATATTTTTATAATAGCAATAGTAGTATTAGTTAACATTTATAAAATATAAAAAAAAAACAAAAAATAAAAAATAGAAAAAAAAAAAAAAAATTAAATAATAACAATAAACTTTAAACTTTTATATTTATATTAATATTATAAAATTATTAAACTATAATTTATTTTATATAAAGTTAATTAATAAACAAAAAAATTTATTTATAGTTTAGCTTATATAATATTGTTAAAAAATAAAATAAAATAAAAAAAATTAACAATGTTGTTAAATTATTATTATTGTTAAAAAATAAACTTAAAAAGCAAAAGTTTATAAAATATTGAATTTATATAATAAAACTTTATAGTTATATCAATTATAAGTTATAAAAAAGCTAGCTTTAAAATTGTATATTAATTAAACTAGAAAATTTTAAATATATATAAAAATAAAAAAATATAATATTGTTTATTTTTATAATAATTAAATATATAACTACAAATTTAATTAAAAGTTATTTAAATATTATTATTTTTAGTTATTTTTTATTTATTGCTGTAAAAACTTTTATTTTAAACTTTATTTATGTTTTAGTTATTAAAGGTATTAATAATACTTTAAAAAAATTTAATATTATTATTAAATTAAAATATAAAGTTTATTAAGTTGTTTTTTATTAATATGAAACTATTTATTAACTTGTTTTTTATTAATAAAAAAGTATTAAATTAAAAACTTAAAAAAAAAATATTAAATATTTAAAAAGCTAAATAAAATAAAACTAAACTTATTATTGTTTATTATTATATTAAAGCTTTTAATATTAAAAATATTATTAATAGCAAAAAAAAAAATATTTAAAAATGAAAAAAAAAAGCTTGTAATAATAAAACAAAAAATCTAAATTTATAAATTTAACAATAAAGTTAGCTATAATATTTAAAACTATAATTTAAATATTAAATATAAATATAAAACTTAAAATAAACTAAGTTTTTTATATATTTATAAATGTTATAACATATAAACTAAAATTTGTATTAGTTATATTAGTAATACTAAAGCTTATTATATTTTTTATAAAAAGATTTATTAAAACTTTATATTAATTTAAAAATATGTTTTTATAAAAAATAGCAGTTATAAAATTAAACAAAGTTACAGTTATAATATAATTAATATTATTAATAAAATATATAAGTTAATTTATAGTAGTTAATTTTAAATTAATAACTAATTTTATATTAATATTAATTAAATAAAAAAAATAATAATTTAGCGTTATTGCAGCTATATTAATTTTAGCTAATATAACTAAATATAAAACAATATATTAGCTATTACTAAAATATATATTAAAAGTAATTATATTATATTTATTTGTATTTTTAAAATAGTTGATATATTTAAAAATAATTAGTTGAATATATTAATTAACATTTTAAAAACTATTAATATATTAAAAAAAAAAAGCTAAAAGTTTAATATATTATAATATTTAGTAAAAAGTAACAATATTTTAAGTTTAAAAATTAAAGCTTTGTTTTTAATAATATAATATTAATTTAATACTTTATTAATGTTTTAAATCAAAATAAATTTAAAGTATTGATTTATATATTAGTTTTTTTTAATTTAAAAGTAAAATCAAGTTAAATTATAATATTTAATAATATATTTTTAATTAATTATAAATATTTTTTTTTAAATTCTGTTGTAAAAAATATCGTTTATTATTGCTAGTTAATAATATTTTAAAATAACTTTTAATATATTATAATATTTATTTATATTATATTTGTAATTAATTTGTTATAAAATTGAAATATTAAAAATATTATAACTATTATTTATAATAAAAACTTTTAAAATATTAAGCTATTATTTATAACTATTGTTTATAAAAAAATTAAATAAACTAAAAAATAAATATGATTTAGTTTTTGTTTAATTAAATATAAATAAGTTTAAAACGTTTTTATAAAAAAATTTATATAATAAAAAATTACTATAAACAATATAAAAAATTTAAAGTTTTAAAATAATACTATATAAATATAAAAAAAAATTTATAATTTAATTATAAAAACTATTAAAGTTTTAAATACTTTAAACTTTTATTAGTTTTAGTATTTTTTTATTGTTTTAAAGTAATAGTTTATTTAAAGTTAATATATTTAATATTTTTTAAATTTATAAATTATAATAAAATTTAAAAATAAATAGATTTTTATTAATTTATAATTATTTATTAAAATTTTTATTACAATAATTAATATATTTATTTAAAACGAAGTTATTTAATAAATTTAGCTATAATATATATGTTATAATTAAAAGTTTAATAAATATATTTATATTATTAAAATTAAAAATAAGTTAAAATAAAATTTATAAAGCAAAGTTTATATAAAAAATAAATTAAAGCTTTAAAATAAATTATAAAACTGCTTTTATAATATTAAATTAATTATTTAAAATAAAAGTTTAAAATATATTAATTTGTTATAATAAAAACATAAAATTTATATATATATAAATTATAATTAAAAAAGTATTAAAAAATTTTATAGCTTATATTTAAAAATTTACTTTAAGTTTTTAAAAAAACTAAAGTTTAAAATATATTGTTATAAAAATTTAGTTTATTAATTATATTTTTAAATATAAACAAATTAAAAAATTGTATAAGCTTTAACAAATTTAAAAATTTAAAATTGATTAATTAATTAATATATTTAATATTAAAAAGTTTTTATATAATAAAAACTTTAAAGCTTTTTAAAAAGTATTAAAAGCGTATTAAACTAAAATTTATATTTACAATTATAATAAATTATTTATTTAATAACTTTTAACTACTATTAATTTATTAAAAGTTTAACTTTTTATTACTTTTTTTTTTTTTTATACAAATAAATATTTAGTTATATATAATTAATTATATAATAATATATTTATATTGTTATTAATTTATAAAACTTAAGTATATTTTTTGCAAATTTAATTTACAGTATTTTTAATACATTATATTTATAAACAAAAAAAAAAGTAATTATAAAGTATAGCTATAACTATTAAATATAATTATATTATATTTTGTTTTTATTTTATACTTTATTTATAGTTTTTTTTTCTTTTTTTATATTTTTTTTTTATAACTTTTTTTAATTAATAAATTATAAAATAAAATAAATAATAATAAAATTATAAATTATAATTGTTTATATTATTGCTTTATTTTTTACTATATATATATTTTAAAATAGTTTGTAACTTTTATAAATATATAAAAGTTAATTAAATTAATTATAATATATTGTAAATATTTTGCTTTTTTAGCACTATTTATATATTTTAAATATTTCAGTATATTTTTAAATTAAAATTACTTATTTTATATTTAAGTCAACTTTTTATAATATACTAAATGTTTTAAACTTATTACTTTATTATATATATATTTTATTTTTATATTTTTATATTTAAATTTTTTATAATATTATTTAAAATTATTATAGCTTATATATATTATTAAAAAATAATATAACAAAGTTTTAAATAAAACTTTTAATTTATATAAACAAATAAAATAATATTATAACTTTTAGTTTTAATATTGTTTTAACAGTTTTATAACAGTTTTATTTTATTATATTTTTTAAATAAGCTTTTTTAGTTTTTAATTTTTTATTTGTACTTTGTATATAATTAAGCTATAGTTTTTATTAATTTTGTATAATTTTATACTAGCTTTAACTAACTTATTTATAAACTTGTTACTTTTAACTTTGTAATAGTTAAAATATTATTTAACTTTAACGTTATATTTTTTTACTGCTTTTTGGAAATTTAAATAAATTTATTAAACCAATAGTAATACATTGTTTTATAAGCTTTAAATCACTTTTATATTATTAATATATATTTAAATGCAATATTAAATTAGCTTTATTTTGATTATTTATTTAAGCTTTTTTTAAACTTTTATTATTTTGTTATTAAAATTAATCGATTTTAATTTTAGTTAATTTATATAAACTACTATTAACTTTTTACTTTTATAAATAATATATTTATAATTTATTACTTTTTTTTTTAACTATAAACTATTTAAAAAAATTATTATATTATTGTTTAATAATTTATTAAACTAAAGTTTAACTTTTTTTACTGCATTTTTTTTTAAAAGCTTTTTTGTTAAATTATTTTTAAAGCTTAGTAAATATTACAATATTATTAGTTTAAACTTTTTAATTGTTATAATTAGTTTTATAACTATTTATATTTTAATTTTCAAGCGTGTTATAATATTTATTTTTTTATTTTTTTTAATAATTCAGCAGTTTAAACATATTGCTAAAAAATAATTTACATTTATAGTTTATAAACAATATAAAAACTTATATAGCACTTTATTAAATGTAATTTGTACTATTAAAAGTTCTGCATTTTTAAAAATAGTTATAGTTAAAATAGTTTTTTATATTAATAAAATTGTTTTTATTACTATAAATAGCGCATGTTTAATTTTATTTATATAATACTTTAGTTTTATATTAACGTTTGTTTTATTTAATTAAGTACAATTTACTGCTAATTTAATTTTATTGCTATATTATATTTTATATTTATATAAAGCTATAAATATAATATATATAACTATAGTTTTATATAATATTTATATTAATAAACTATGTTTTATATTTATAAAGCTTTTTATAAAGTTTACAAGTTTTATAGCTTTATTTATTTGCTTTTTAATATATTTGCGAAATTTTAGCTTTTTATTAAACCAAACTTTTAACTATTATAAAACTAAAATTTTATTATTTTTTATATTTACTATTAAGTTTATATAAAAGCTATTATTTATTATAATTTTTAAGTTGTAATTGTTTTTGTTTTTTATAATATATAAAACTTTGTATTTTTTTAAAGCAAAAAAAATCTTGTTTATATTATTATAAATAAAAATATTTTATATATTTTATATAATTAAAAAAATATTTTTATTTAATAACTAAAAAGTTTGTTATAAATTAATATTGTTTATATATTTAATTTATAACTTTAAATTTATATTAAATAGTTTAATTAAATATAATATATATAAAACTAGTAATTATAACAACTTTTATAAAATGTTATATTTTACTAAGTAGTACTTTATAATAGCTGTTTTAAGTTTTATATATACTTTTTTTTTTATAAAAAAAGAGTTAATTATATATATTAAAATTAAAAGCTACTTTTATAACTGTAGTTTTTAAAACAAATGTTTATAAAATAGTATATTAAAAGCTTTTTAAATGTTTATTATAACTATTATAACTTTTTTTTTTGTTATTAAAATTAGCTTTATATTATATATAAATAAAGCTATTAAATTTATAACTAATTATTTAAATAAAATACTTTTATATTTTAAGCTTAAAATTTTATATTATAATATAGTTTATATTATTTATTTTATATAAAGTTTTTTTAAACTTTTGTTTATATATAAAAGTAAAACTATAAAACATTAAAATTTAACTATTGTTTAGTTTTTTTTACTAACTTTAAAAATTATCGCTATTTTTATTTGCTATTAAATTTATAAAAAATGTTTTATTTATAAACATTTATTAAAAACTATTTTAATATAACTTTTTATAATATTTTAACAAGTTTAAAATAGCTAAATTAATATATAATTAAAATTTAATAATATATTTATTATATTAATTACGTTTTTTTTTATTTTTTTTATTATAATTAATATAACTTAAGAAATTTTTGCTTTTAATTTTTTTTAATTGTTTACTAAGTTATAGTTTAAGTCATTTTTATTTAAAAAATATTTGAAAATTTTTTAATATAACATGTTTATTTTATTTAAATCGTTTTTAACTATTTTGCTGTTAATTTAAAATAAAAAAGGTTTAAAACTTATATTTAGTTTTATTTATATTATAAACTTATATAAATAATAATTTATTTTAACTTTGTTAATTTATTTTATTTAATATATATATTTAACTTTTTAAATTATTTACAAATATTTTTTATATTTTTATATATACTTTTATTGCTTTTATATTTTAAGTTTTAGTTTTAATTTTATTTTTTGTTTAATTTAATATAATTTAAAAATATTTCAGCATTTTTTCGTTTATTAAAGCATACTATAGCTTTTATTTTATTTTAATTTATTTACTACTTTTATTACTATTATAAAAATATTTAAAAGCTGTTTTATATAAACATTTAAATAATTTGTTTAATTAGCTTTTTTTAAATTAAACTTAAATAATTTTGTTATACTATTTGCTATATAGTTTATAAATATTAGTTTATTATTTATTTTTAAATATAGTTTATAACTATTTAAAATTAAAATATCCCGTTTTAATATTATAATTATTTAAATATAGTAATTTAATTTAAATAACTTATTATTTAAAAATATAATACTTATAAAAAAAATGTTAAAAAAGATTATATTTATTATATGTTTTATTTAATAAGTTAATATATTAAAAATATTTATAAAAAACATTTTATTATATATTAATTATTTAACAAAATCAGCGTTTTTATTTTTACTTTTAACTTTTAGTTTAAACATTAAGTTTTTTATATTTTAATTTTGTTTAACTATATAGTTTAATATTAACAATAAACTAATTATATAGTTTATTATTTTTATTATATAAAATTTATAATATATATTTAATATTATATATTTATTAATATTTATTTATAATATGTTTTTTATTAATAAAAGTTAACGCTATTATATTTATAGCTAAGCTTTTTTATATATATAAGTTATAACTTTTAGCTATTTGTTTATTTTGTTTTAATTTTTTATTAATATATAAATATTATACTTTATATAGTTTTATTTTTAAATATTTACTTTAGTTTATAATTTTTAAACATATATTATATTTACTTTTGTTTTTTAATATATATTAAATAGCTTAATTATTAGCTTAATCAACTTTTTTATATTTATTTATATTATTTTCAAGTTTTTTTTTTGTACTAGCTATATATATAGCTAACGCTGCAATATTTTTTTATTAAAAATTTACTATTTATTAACTTGTTTGTTTTTTAAGTTTAAAACTTGTAGCAATATATTAAAACAATTTTTAATAATTTAAGCCGTTTTATATAAATTTTGCTGCTTATTTACTAAAGCTATAACAATTATAGTTTTTGTTTTTATTAGCTAAATAACTTTTTAAACTTTTATTATTTCGACATTGTTTTATTATTATATTATTATTTCTGTATTTTTTATATTACTTTTAAAATTGTTATTTAAGCTTTTTTAACTAGCGCTATTTTATACCGCTGTTTTTAAAACATTTTTACTAGCTATTTATTTATATATTATTTACATTATTATTATATATATTGTAACTTATATTAAAAACAATTTCTATATTGTTTTTTTTTTTGCTAAATTTATATTTATATAACGTTTTATTTTAATTTTTTTAATTATTTAAAGTTTTTTTTTTTTTTAATTTAATAATTATTTTGTAAACTTTTTTAAATACTATAAAATACTTTTTATACTTTATTAAAAAAAACTTATAATAATTAATACAATATATTAGCAGTTTATATTTTTTTTTTTATGTTTGTTTTTACAGCTGCTACAATTAATATATTAAACAATTTTGCTATATTTACAAAAGTTGCAATATTTTTAATACTTTAAGTTATATTGTTTAATAGCTAGCTTTTTTTTTATTGTTTAAACTAAACTGTTAATTTTAAAAACTTTAAATAGTTATACTTTTTTTTAAAAAGAAATAATTTATAACATTATATTATTAGTTATTATAAAGCTATATTATAATTATTAACAGTTAATTAGCTATATTTTAATTTATATTTTTATTTTTTTAATTATTATTTATTTAATAATTGTTTAATTTTTACTATTGATTTAATTTAAAATATTTAAAAAAATATAAAATAATATATAGTTGTATTATTTTTTTAATAAATCTGCTTTTTTTATAAACAGTATTTGTACTAGTTTTTTAACTTGCTGAAATTTTATTAGTTTATTTTATATAGTAAAATTAATATATTAAAGTGTTTACTTTGTTGCTATTTTTATATAATTTAATATATCTATTAGTTTTAAACTTATATTTATAAATGCTATTATTACAACTTTTTTTACTATATATAATATAGCTAGTTTAATATTAACTTTAAAACAAACTATTATATTTAGTTATATTAAAATATAACAATTTTTTTTAACTGTTAATATTAACTTAATAAATTTTATATTTAATAAAACTTTTATACTAGTTTTACTATTAAAATTATTATTATTATTATTATTTAAATATTTTTATTTAACAATGTTTATTTAAAATACTTATTTAAATAATTTTTTAAAGCTTATTTTAATAATATTTAAAAAATTAATTTTTATAAACTATATATTAAGCAGTTTATATAATATTTAAAAAGTACTGCTTGTAACAGCGAAATTTTTTATTTTAAAATAATCGAAAAAAAACTATATAAAATTTTTTATTTATTAGTAATAAAATCGTTAATAATTGTTTAAATAATAACTAATAAATTTATTTAAAATAATAATTAAATTATAAAATATTTGCTTTTATATATTGTTTTATTTGCTTTTTTTTTTAAATTAAACTTTAATAGCAACTATTGTTAAACTATATTGTTATAAAACAGCTTTTTTAACAAAACTTAAATAAAACAAAAATTAAATATTAGTTTTTTTTTTATACTTATTTTAATTTAAGTTTAAAAGTATAATTTATTTAAAAAGTTAAATATATTAAATTTTTGTTATTAAAACTAAATATAGCTTTATAAATATACTAAATACTTTTATTGTTATTATATTTTTATTTTTTATAAAAAAAAAATAATTTCTTATAAAATTTTAATATAATATTTTTAATAAATTAACAATTTAAAAACTTAGTATTAATATTTTAATATAAATTGTATATATTATATTAATAATAATAAATATATAAATATTAAATATAAAAAAAAGTGTTAAAAATTCAAAGTTTATTTTAATTAAATGTACTTTTTTTAAAAGTTTAACTTTTTTTATTATTTTTATAAAAAAACATAATATATTAACTAGTTTAAATATTTATTATATATAAAACGAGCTAACAATATAAATTATAAAAAAAAAATAAAAAATATATAAAAAAAGTTAATTAACTAAATAAAAATTTTTAACAAAACTTTATTAAAAATATTAAATAAATACTTTAATAAATGTTTAAAAAAAAAGTAAATTTTAACAATTTAAATATAAATATAAAAAAATATAAATAAAAAGTTTAAGTAAAAAAAAAAAAAAAAAAGTAGTTAAAAAAAGTAATAGTAAAAAAAAAAAAAAGTTTAAAAAATTATTAGTTTAAAAAAAAAAAAAAAGTTTAAAAAATTATTAGTTTAAAAAAAATAAAAAATAATAAAAAAAGCAAAAAATAAAATATAACAAAAAAAAAAAAGCAAAATTTTTTTTGTTTTATAAACTTTTTTATTATTTTTAATATTATATTTTAATATTATATAATAAAGCTTTAGCTAATAATATATTGTTTTATTTAATTTAAAAAGTTTTTGTAAAAAAGTTTATATAATAAAAAATTATTATAAATAATATAAAAAGTTTAAAATTTTAAAATAATATTATATAAATATAAAAAAAAATTTATAATTTAATTATAAAAACTATTAAAATTTTAATATTTATTTGTTATTTTAAAATAATAGCTTATTTAAAATTAATATATTTAATATTTTTTAAATTTGCAAATTATAATAAAATTTAAAAATAAATAAATTTTAATTAATTTATAATTATTTATTTAAGTTTTTATTATAATAATTAATATATTTATTTAAAATATAACTATTTAATAAATTTAGTTATAATATATATATTATAATTAAAAATTTAATAAATATATTATTATTATTAAAACTAAAAATAAACTAAAATAAAATTAATTAAAATAAATAATAAAACTGCTTTTATAATAAAAATTTAAAATATATTAACTTAATATAATAAAAAATGCAAAATTTTTATATATATAAATTATAATTAAAAAAATATAAAAAAAGTTTTTAACTTAAGTTTTAAAAAAACTTATTTTAAATTTGCTAATAAATCAAACTTTAAAATATAATATTATAACTAAATGTTTTATTAATTATATTTTTAAATATAATTAAATTTAAAAATTATATAAATTTTAATAAATTTAAAAATAAAAAGTTTATTTTAATTAAAAATATATATAAAAATGTTTTTTAAAATATAAAAATAACAATAATATTATATAATTATAATATTATATTTTATTTCAACTTTTGCTATATATAATTAATTATATAAAACTAAATCAACATTTATAATATTTTCTATTATTATTTTTATTTTTTAATATATTATTTATTTAAGTTTTTTTATCATTTTTTAATATTTTTAGCTTTTTTTTTTATTTATAAAGTTTACTTTTTAAAAAAAAAAAAAAATTTAATTTAAATTGTTATTTTTATATTTATTTATATAATTTTTGTTAATAAAACTTTATATATATATATATATAAAAATATTTAAATTATTTTATAAATATTAAATTTTTAATTTAAATATATTAATATTATTAATATAATAATTATTTATTTTAAAAACTAGTTTTTAAACTTTTATTTTAATAATATTTTAAAAAAACTTTTAATATTATTTATTATTTTAAAAGTTTTTATTTTATTATAAACTAATTTAGCAATTTTTACTAAGTTTTAAAAGCTATTATTTTTAATTTAACTTATTTTAAAATATTTTATTTAATAATATTTTAGTTAAACTTTATACTAACTAAATTATATAATGTTTTATTAATTTATTAATTTTATATATTTATATATTTTATATATTATATATTTATAATTTAGTTTTTTTTTTTTTTTTTTTTCTTTTTAAAGTTTTTAGTTAATAAAATTAATTATTAAACTTTTACGTTTTTTGCAATTATAATAGCTAAGTTATTATTACAAAAAACATTTGACTAAAAAAATTAAATAAAAGCTAATTTATATATAAGCTTATTATATATATAAGCTTTATTATATTATTTTATTAACTATTTAATAAAAAACTTAATTATATAACAACTATATATTTTTATATATTAGCTATATATATATAAGTTAAATTATATATTTAATAAATTTATTATATTTTTTTTTATTATATTACTATATATAATAAACTTTTTACTATAAAGTTTATTAAATTTGTTTATATTATTATATATTTTTTATAAAAAAAAAGTTTAAATAAAAGCAAATATTAAATTTTATATTTAAAGTTTTTTATATTATTTATTTTTTTAAATATTTTATAACAATTTGCTATTATAATTATAAAATATATAAAAACTTAATAATTGATTTTATTAAATAAAAACTTTGAAATAATAAAAAAAAAACTAAATTATAAATATATAATATGTAAAAAATATTTATAATTTTTTTATTGTTTTTAATTTAATTCTTTATTATAAAATTTATTATGTTTACTTTTTGTTTTAAAATAAATTTAACTAAAAATATATATTTAAATTTTTTATAAAATTTACTTAGTTCTTTTTAATAGTTTTTAACTTTTTTAATATTATTTTACTTTGTTTTTTTTTTTAATTTTTTATATATTTTTAGTTTTTTTTCGCTATAAAATTTATTAAAATAACTTTTTTATTTTAAAGTAAATTTAATTAAAAGCATATATATAATTTTATATTAAAAATTTACTTTATTTTTTATTATTATTTTCAGCTTTTTTAATATTATTTTACTTTGTTTTTTGCTTTAATTTTTTATATATTTTTAGTTTTTCTTTTTATATAAAATTTACTAAGTTGATTTTTTTGCTTTAAAATAAATTAAACTAAAAACTTATATATTATTTTATATTAAAAATTTATTTTGTTTTTTATTATTATTTTTAGCTTTTTTAATATTATTTTATTTTTTTTTTTTTATTAGTTTTTTTAGTATTTTTTACTTTTTTTTTAATATAAAATTTATTAAGTTGATTTTTTTGCTTTAAAATAAATTAAATTAAAAGCTTATATATAATTTTATATTAAAAATTTATTCTGTTTTTTGCTATTATTTTTAAGCTTTTTTAATACTATTTTATTTCGTTTTTTTTGCTGATTTTTTATACATTTTTAACTTTTTTCTTTATATAAAATTTACTAAGTTGACTTTTTTGCTTTAAAATAAATTAAACCAAGAGCTTATATATTATTTTATATTAAAAGTTTACTTTATTTTCTGCTGTTATTTTTAGCTTTTTTAATACCATTTTATTCCGTTTTTTACTTTAGTTTTTTATATATTTTTAGTTTTTTTTTTTATATAAAATTTACTAATTTAACTTTTTTGCTTTAAAGTAAGTTGAATTAAAAGTTTATATATTATTTTATATTAAAAATTTATTTTGTTTTTTGCTATTATTTTTAGCTTTTTTAATACTATTTTACTTTGTTTTTTTTGTTAATTCTTTTAGTATTTTTAACCTTTTTTTTAGTATAAAATTTACTAAGTTAATTTTTCTGCTTTAAAATAAATTAAGCCGAAAGTATATATATAATTTTATATTTAAAATTTACTTTGTTTTATATTATTATTTTTAGCTTTTTTAATACTATTTTATTTTATTTTTTTTGCTAGTTTTATATATGTTTTTAGTTTTTCTTTTATTATAAAACTTACTAAGTTTACATTTTTTTCTAAAGTAAGTTTAACCGAGCATTTATTTTTAATTTTACTTTATAGATTTATTTTATTTTTTGTTATTTTTACCAGTTTTTTTATACTATTTTACTCCGACTTTTTTACTAGTTTTAGCTATATTTTTAGTTATTTATATCAAAGTAAGTACTTAATAATCTCGTTAATTATTTAAAGGTCTAAGTTTTATTTTATAAGTTAAAAGTTTATAGCTTTTTTATATATATTAGCACTATATATAAAGCATATATATTTTTGTTTTTTAGTTTTAACAATTTATTATATATAAAGTTTATTAAATTAACTTTTGTTTTTTTAAAATAAGTTTAGCTAAAAGTGTATATTTAATTTCACTTGAAAAGTTTACTTTGTTTATTATTGTTATTTTTAACTTTTATTATATCAATTTCTTTTTGTCACAATTGCAAAATAAGTATAAAAGTTTGTTAATTGATTTTATTAACTAAAAACTTTAAAATAAAAAAAAATAAAAAAAGAGCTAAATTACAAGTGTGTATAGCAAAAGATATACAGGTGTATAAAATAACAAGTAAAGTTGTAATAAAGTGTTAATAAATGCGTGCAAAAAGTTTGGCCGAAGTTTTTCCAGGGTGGGTCTCCTGCGGGTAAAGCCCGGGTAGGTTCTCCCGGGTAAGTGGTCCAAAGTTTCTCCAAGGTGGGTTTTTCTAAGTAAGTGGTTCGAAGTTCCTCTAGGGTGGGTCTTTTGCGAGTAAGTCTCGGGTAAGTCCCGGGTAAATTTTTCTAAGTAAGTAGTTTTTAAAAGCTAATTGTTACACCTTTATTTTTTTTATTTAGTATATTTCTTTTTACAGTATTAAATTTAGTAATAATTTAAAGCTTTAATAGCTTTTTGATTTTATATTAAACTTTTTCAGCTTTTTTTTTTATTATTGTTAATGTTATAAAAGCTTATATTTTTTAGCTTAAATGTGTAATAAAAATATTAGCTTATTAGTTAATTAATTAATTAGTTAGTTATTTATATATAAAATTTATAGCTTAAAAAGTTTAAAAATTTGTTTTTTAACTTTTTTAAGTTATTAACTTTCTTTTTAGCTACTTATTAGTAGTTTACTCGTTATACCTTTATTGTTTTGTTTTTATTTCGTTAATAACTTGCTATTATATTTAATTAAGTCGAGTTTTTATAGTTTATTATAGGTTTAATAACTTATATAAGTCCTTGTTATAACAGTTAATATATTTTAATGTTTATTATACTAGCTTTTTAGTAAGTAATTATTTTGAACTTTTTAGTAGTATGTAAAAGTAACTAGTTTATATATAGTTTAAAAGCTGTTTTTTGCTTCTTTTAACATATAGAAATAAGCAATAAACTTTTTAAGTCATTTTTATAAAACTAAAGTAGTAAAAAAGTATTACTGTACTACTAAATTATTATGTAAAGCTTTTTTTATTTAAAGTGAAAAGCAAGCTAAGTTTAAGCAATATTATTTTATAATTAAAAAAATAAAATAAAACTGTTGTTTTTTAACTCGGGAGTTTTTAAACTAGCTTAATAGTAATATTAAAACGAGTTTTATTATATATAAAAAATTATCAACTTTTTAAGCTGTTTTTATAAAACTTGTTTAAACAAACTTAAATAAATAAGATTTATTATGTAAAAACTATTTGAGCTATTATTTAAAGCTTTAATTTGTAAGTAGCAAGCAAAAGTTAAACAAGTACAAATTTTTCGACGTAGAAAATACTTGTTATAAACTTATATATTACTTTTTTTAAAAAAAAAAAAAAAAGAAGTTTTAAACTAGTTTTAAAAAACTAGTTAATATTTGTTTTAAAAACTTAAAATGTTTTAAAAAAATCATGTTATTAGTATTAAAAATATATATTAAACTAAACTTTCTGATTTATATTAAACTAAACTTTTTAAAGTATTTAATTTATAATAAGCTAAGCTTTTTAAAATATTTAGTTTATATTAAATCAAGCTTTTTAAAATATTTAATTTATATTAAACTAAGCTTTTTAAAGCATTTAATTTATATTAAGCCAAGCTTTTTGTAATTTTTTAAATGGTTTAACTTTTTTATAAAAAATAACTGCAGAAATTAGTTAGTTTTAATAAAAATATAAACGTTTCATTATAAAAATTAGCTTGTAAAAATTTTTTAATGTTATTTTTTAATATTATTTTTAAATGTTATTTTTTAGTGTTTAATATAATTAAAAACAAGCTTTTAATATACCGAGTTAAATAAATGGTTTTTTTTAAATAAATAATATAGTTAAATATTTATACTAAAAAAAGTACTTAATATAATTTAACAAAAGCTAACAATATATAAAGCTTAACTTAAATATAAATATATAAATATATTTATAGCGATATAAATACTATTAATAAAGCAGTAGTATAAATACTAGTTTAAAAAAGCCGATTTTTGCTAAGCTTAAACAGCAACGAACCAGTTTGAAAAAAGTAAATAAAATTAACAAGAATTTATTATAGTAAAAAATAAAAAAAAACCTGTGTTATTTAAGTTTATAAAAGCTTAAATACTATATTTTACAATATAATATATTTATAAATACTAAAACTAAGTACTATAGTTTTTATATATATTATAAGTTTGTAGAAAAAATAAATCACTTGTTAAAATTACTTTTTAAGTTTGTTTTTTTATATATTTACTAATTTTATTTAAGTTTAAAATATAGGTTATATTTTTATTTTTTAAAAAGTAAGTTTTTGAAAAAGTATTTATATAAAAAACAACTTACAGAGCTATTTTTGAACTAAGTTTTAAAAAAGTTAGCATTTTTAACTTGAAAAAAAAAAGTTATTTTATAAAAAGTAATAAAAAAGCACTTATTAACATTTAACACTTAGTTTTATTAATATTTAATACTTATATTTACTAATAGCTATATTACACCTACTATATTTATTAATTACTAAATATTAAAATTTAAATAAAGCGTTTTTTAGTAGAAATTAACACTATAGTAATAGTTTTTAAAATATATAGCAAAATAAATTTTAAAATCTGGTTTTTTTAACAATTAAGCAACTTAACATAGTACATTTTATATTATTTAATGTATAATTAAAAGTACTATCGATTAATATAAAATACACTATTATAGAACAAAAACTAGTTAAGTTATTTAAGTTGTAGTATTAAAAGTTATTAATAAAAGTATAGCTAGTTTATTAATTCTTTTATATATAAAGCATTTAAGTAATTTATTACTTATTAACTTTTTATAATTAATTTATTAAATTATTTTATTAACTATTAATACTTTTATAATTTATTTATTAAACTGTACTATTATTTACTAATTTTTTTATATATAAAGTATTTAAGTAATTTATTACTTATTAACGCTTTATAACTAATTTATTAAATTACTTTATTAACTATTAACTTTTTTATATATAAAGCACTTAAGTAATTTATTATTTACTAATACTTTACAACTAATTTATTAAATTACTTTATTAACTATTAACTTTTTTATATATAAAACATTTAGGTAATTTATTACTTACTAATTTTTTACAACCGATTTATTAAATTACTTTATTAACTATTAACTTTTTTGTATATAAAGCACTTAAGTAACTTATTACTTATTAACTTTTTGTAATCGACTTATTAAATTATTTTATTAACTATTAACACTTTTGCAAGTTTATTAACTATTAAACACTAAAATTTAAATAAAGCGTTTTTTAGCAGAAATTAGCACTGTAGTAGTAGTTTTTAAGCTATATAGCAAAATAAGTTTAAGAGTCCAGTTTTTTTAATAACTAAGCAATCTAATATAGTACATCTTATATCATTTAATGCACAATTGAAAATGCTATTAATTAATATAAAATGCACTATTATAATACAAAAACTAGTTAAGTTATTTAAATTATAATATTAATAGTTAAAAAAGGTATATAAATAAAAGTATAATTAGCTTATTAATATTTTTACATATAAAACATTTAAGTAATTTATTATTTACTAATATTTTAATATATAACATAGTTAAATAATTTATTACTTATTAATGCTTTGTTATTTATTTATTAAATTATATTATTACTTATTAATATTTCTTTATATAATATATTTATTACTTTAGTTTATAAATTAAATAATAAGTTCAATTTTAAAGTTATATTTTTTAAAGAATTAAAAAATTTAACATTGTATACTTTATATCAATTAATGCGCTTTTAAATGCACTATTAATTAACACAGTTTATAAAACTACAATATAAAAACTAATTAAATTATTAAAGTTATAATAAAATATATACAGGTATATAAATTAAAACTCGATAAAAAATTGTAGTTTTTATTAGTAAAATTTATTTAATGTTTTTTTATATCGCTTTTAAAATTATACTTTTTAAACGCTATTATTTTTAACAAATAAATTTTAAATAGTTATATTTAATAAATTAAATTTTAAAAGTTAATTGTTATAATTAAACTATAGTTACTTTTGTTAATAGTTATTATTAATTTATTAAATTTTTAATTTTAGTTTTTTTTAACAATTTAGCTAATAATATAAACAAGTTAATTATATAAAAAGTTAAATGTATTATTTTGTTTATATTTTTAATACTTTTAATATTTTGATTTATTTTTGTAAATATAAAAATAAACTAAATATTTATATCAAATAAAATAAACTTTTACAAAAATGTTTTAATATTATTAATGTTGTTTTTAAATATTAGCTCAATTACTTTTTTATTAACACTTTTATAAATTAACTTTGCTAGTTTAATAGAAGTAATATATTAAATATATTAGCAAAAAATAAAAAGTTTGAACTTTTTAACAAATATAATTTTTAACAAAATTGAAAATTTAAACAAAAAACTATTAATATAATATTATTAAAAAAAAAAAAAAAAAACTTATAGTTTTTTAAACTATTTAAGTTTTAAAAATGTAATAATTTTTAAATTAAACATTTTAATTAAAAATTAAAAAAGCTATAGTTTATATTTTATAACAATTTATTAATAAGTAATAAGTTTAAGCTTGTTATAAATATATTTAAATAAATATTTTTGTTAACTTATTTTTTACTATAGTTAATAATTTTATTGTTTTAAAAAATCTATTAATAGCTATAGCTAATTTAAAAAAAAGTTAGTAAATATTTATTTTTAATTTAATGCTTGTTTTAACTATTTAACTTTTTTATATTATTATTATTTTTAATATAGTTTATATAATTTAACTATTAAAATAAATCGATTTATATTATATATTATTTAAGTTTTTTGAAAAAATGATTTAATCTATTATAATAAATTAATAGTTAACAGCAGTTTTTTAATTTGAATTTTAATTTGTTTTTTTATATACTGCAGTTTAAAAAATTAAAAATTGTTTAAAAGTTTTTTAAAATATTTAATGTTTTATAAATCAAATATTATATTATATATAATTTATATTAATAACAATATAAAAGTTTTATAAAACTTAATTATTTTTTGTTTAATTAAAAAAAAATTATATATTGTTTATATTTGTTTTATTATAATATATATATATTATTTTATATTAACAAAATAAGTATTATTATAAAATTAAATAAACTAAATTTAAAATATATTAATATTGTTAATAATATTGTTTTTATAAAGTAAACAGCTTGTTTAATTTAATTTTCGAGGTTTTTTGTTTAATATTTTTAAGTTTATATTTTTATTTTTTTTTTGTTTATAAACAAGTTGCAAATAATTAATAATTATTAAAACAAATGTTTGTTTTAATATAAAACTATAAACAGTAATCAGTTAACTAATATTAAAAACGTTAATAAATATCAAATTAAAAAACATAAAAATAAAAAATATAAAATTAGAAATATTTAAATCGAACTATTTATTAAACTATTGAATATTTGTTAAATTGTTATTTATTTATTTAACATTTATTTCTTTTTTATTAAATTGCTAAATATTTATTAAATTATTATTTTTTTATTTAATATTTATTTTTTTTTTATTTAATTATTAAATATTTATTAAATTATTATTTTTTTATTTAATATTTATTTCTTTTTTATTTAATTATTAAATATTTGTTAAATCGCTGTTTTTTTATTTAATATTTATTTTTTTTTTATTTAACTGTTAAATATTTGTTAAATTGCTGTTTTTTTATTCAATATTTATTTCTTTTTTATTTAACTATTAAATATTTATTAAGTTACTGTTTTTTTATTTAATATCTGCTTTTTTTTTATTTAATTGTTAAATATTTATTAAATTGCTATTTTTTTGTTTAATATTTACTTTTTTTTTATTTAATTATTGAATATTTGTTAAATCGCTGTTTTTTTGTTTAATATTTATTTCTTGTTTATTAAACTAGTTGTTATTTAATAACTCAGTGTTTAATAAAGCACTAATTATTTATTTAATATTTAACTTTTTTTCAAACTAGTTTTTATTTAATAGTTTAATGTTTAATAGTTTGTTGTTTATTTACTTAGTACTTAATTTTTTACAATCGGAAAAATCGAAATTAAAAGTTTTAGTAGTAATAAATTCAATATTAATAAAATAAAAGCAAAAATATTAACAATTGAAAAAAATAAAAGTAGTATTAGCTGTTTTAAAAATAAAAAGCTTAAAGTTTATTAAAATAATAGTAAAAAGTTTAATATTAGTTAAAAAAAAGTTAAAAACAATTAAGTTAAAATCAGAAAATATAAGTTTATAAGTTTAAAAGTTAACAGTAATAAAAAAAATATTAAATATATTTACAATATAACATTTTAAAATAATTGATTAAAATTAATAAAAACGTTATATTGTATTATATATTAAATAATAATATAAAATATAAATCAATATAATAAAACAATAAGAAAAAAAAACAACAATTAAAAAGCTATTGTAATATTTTACAAAGTTTTTTTATTACAACTTTTAAATCAAAGCTAAAAAGTATTAAAAAAACAAAAAATAATAACAAAATTAAAAATATTATAATAACAGTAAATTAAAAAAAAAAAAAAAAAAAACAGAGCTATTTTTTTAAAACAAATATATATTTTAAAAAAACTAAAATATTTATTTTTAATATAGTTATAAAAATAAATTTAAAAATAATATCCTTTTGTTACTTGTTTAAAATTATAAACTTAAAATAAAACTAGTATATTTTTGTTATTTATTTAAAGTTGCAAACTTAAAATAAAACTAATACATTTTTGTTATTTGCTTAAAGTTATAAACTTAAAATAAAATTAATATATTTTTACTACTTGTTTAAAGTTGTAAATTTAAAACTTATATATTTTTATTATTTGTTTAAAATTATAAACTTAAATAAAAATAGTATATTTATATTATTTGTTTAAAAATTACAATTTATAATTTAAATTTAAAAATTTTTAAATGTTTTAATAATAAATTTTATAAAACAAAACAAAAATATATATAAGTTTTTTTTTTTAATAATATAAAAAAAGTAGTTATATATAAAAAACTTTTAATAATTTAAATACTTTTAACAAAAGAATTTTTTATTACAATATAAAAAAAAATAATTATATATATAAAAGATTTTTTTAACTTAAAAAAGTTTCTGTTAACTTAGTACTTTTAATAATAAATTAACAAAAAAATTCTTTATTAAAAAGTTTTTTTTTAATTATTAAATATTATATATTACTAATATAGCTAAAAAATTAAAAAGTATAATAATAAAAACTATAAACTTTTATTATTAAATAATAATATAAATTAGTTTTTTTAATAATAATATATATACTGTTTTAATATTATTAATATTATTTTTTAACTTTAAATAGCTATTTTTTTTATGTTTGTTTAATATATAATATAATTTTATTTTGCTTTAAAATTTATATTAACTTTTTAAGCTGAAAAAAAAAAGTTATATTTAAAAAAACTATTGAAATAATTTTTTTGTTTATAATTTAAACTATAGCAAATAATAATTAATACTTTTATATATTTATAAATTAATTGCTTTTTAATATTATAATTAATTTTTTTTAATAAAAATTAAACTATAAAACAAAATTATAATAAAACTAAAACTAATTAAAAAATATTTATTAAAAATTATAACTTAATATATTATTTTATAAATATAAACTTTTTAACTTTGTTTTAAATGTTTTATATAATTAATTAAATTTAATATTTTATTTAAATAAACAATATTGTTAATATAAAAAGTTGTTTAAATTTAATATTAAAAAATAGTTATAAATTGTTATAATTAAAACATTAAACTATTATATAATTAATGCTATAAAATACAACTTTAATATTAAAAATTTATTTAAATGTAATTTTAACTTTTAAAACAAGTTTTAATTTATATTGCAATATTTAACTATTTATTAAAAGTTTAACTAATTAAATTCGATATAATTATATTAAATAGTTTTTTAAAGTTGTAAAATTTGCAAATTATTAACTACTAATAAAACGTTTTAAAAAACTTTTATAGCTATTTTTTATTTTTATGTTTATATAATAGCAGCAAAAATTAACAAAATAATAATTTGAACTATATAAGCAAAATTATAAAAATTTAATTTATTAAAAGTTAGCTAATAAATTTTAATATTTAAAAGTTGATTTTTATATAATTTTTTTTTATATAAAGCTATAAAATTTTTTAATAGTTAAACAATTTTTATTATTTAAAGTAAAAAATTAATATATTTATTAAAATAAGTAATTTTAAATATTTTAATTATAAAAAATAAAAAATAAAAATAAAAAAGTAAAATTAAAAACAATTTTAAATATAATTTAGTTAATAATAAATAAATAAATATATTTAAACTTAAATTAATATTTTAAATTTTAAAAATATATTTTATAGTTTTAAATTTGTTTATTTTTTTAAATAATAGTATAATATAAATAATTAAAAATATACTAGTTTTTAAAATAAAACAAAACAATAAAATTTTAAATTTAAGTTTAAAACAATATATATAAAAAAATAAAATAATAATTTAATAAATAAATATATAAAAAAGTATAAATATAATTAAATATAATTAACTTTTTATAAAAAGTTTAATAAATAAACATTTAAAAAATAAAAAATAAAATAACAAAAAAACAATTTTTAAATATTTTTAAATAATTTAAAAAATTGTTGTTTTAAATATATGTTTTATTAAAAGCTATATTATAAAAAGTTTTATATTAAATAGTTTTTTTTTAAAAATTTTCGCTTTAAAATATATTATTTTTAAAAGAATTACTTTAAAAAATATTGCTTTAAAAAATATTACTTTAGTTATTTTGATTTTATAAACTATTTTACTTTTATTTTTAGTTTTTTTTAATTTATATTAACTTTTAATAAAACTATATAGTTATTTAAACTTTAAACTGTTAAAAAAATAAAGTTTTAACAAAAAATTTAATACTTTTTAAAATTTGTTTTTTAAAAATAACATTAAAAGCTTTATAATTTATTTATTTAAAATTAAACGATTTATTTTAGTTTTATAAGCTTTTAAACTTATTTTTAAAATAATTAAAATATAACAACTTAAAATTTTATTAAAAATAAATGCTTTTAAAACTAAAAGCTATTTTATATATTAAATATAATTAAATATATTATATATTAATAATAAATTATAAGTAGTTAAAATATAGCTTTAATAATAAAGTAATAATATTATAAAACTTAAATAATAAATATTTTATATATAAACTAAATTTAATAAAAAAGTTTATAAATTAATATATAATTTAATTATTTTTAATGTTTTAATTTTTAATATTGTTTTATTTTTTAATAACTGCTTTATAATTATTATATAAAAACTATAACATATTTTAAATGCAATATTAATAAATTAATAAAATGTTTTGTTTTTTTAATTGTTATTAAATTACAAAATTAAAAAATTAAATTTATTATTACTAAAAAATTATAGTTTGAAATATTTAGTTAATAAATTAATATTTAAAAAAAACATTTAAAATTATTTAATAAAATTTATGCAATAATTTTGTATTTTTTTTGTTTAAAACAAAAAAAATTTTAATAAAATTTACTTTGTTAAAATAAATATATTAATAAATAAAATTTGTTTAAATAGTTTTAAATATATTTACATTTAATTTTACAATTAAAAAAATAATATAACTATTAGTTTTAGCTTTAGTTTTTATATTGTTTGTTTTATTATAATATATATATAATATAAACAATATTAAAGCTTGTATTTATTAATTAAAACTAGTAAAAATAATTGCTAAATAAACAATTTGTTTATATATATATATTAACTTTTTTGTTGTTAAAAAAGTTAAAAAAACATTATATTTATATATAGCAAAAAATATTATATATATTATTATATTGTTATATTTATTAAAATAAATATAAAAAACTTTATAAAATAATATATATATTAAAAATTTTGTTGTTAAATTTATTTTTATTATAAAAAAAATATAAATATTAAAATATAATAAACAAATAAGTTAAAATAAAACAATATAATAAACATTTTAAATAAAATTTAATAGCTATAAAATTTAAATATAACTATTAATGTTATATATAATATATAATATATTAAAATCAGTTAAATTTTTTATATTAAAATATATTTTAGCTAAAAATTAGTTATTTATAATTAACAATTCAGTTGTATTAAATAAATTATATATATTGGAAAAATTAACAAAAAAAAATGTTATAAGTTATATAAAAAATATATTTAGTTTTTAAAAATATAATTTGCTGAATATTTATTAAAACTAATTAATAAATAAATATTTAATATAAAGTTATTTAAAAAATATTTAATATAAAGTAATATTAAAAAAATATAATTTAATATTAGTTGTAAACTACTAAGTACTATTATTAAACTAAATTGTTTAATTTAAAAAAAAATGTCGATTGTTAATATATTAGCTTAAAATTGAAATATTATAGTTGTAAATATAAAAAGTTCAAATATAAAAGTTTTTAATATAAAAAACAAAACTATAGCAAAAAATAAAATAAAATATATAAACAATTTAAATATTAAAATATAAAAAACTTTAAATTTATTTTAATAATTAAAAATAAATAAAAAATTAAATAATAAATTAATTATTGTTTAATAGCTAATTAATAAAATAGCTATTAAAAAAATTGTTATTATTATTGTTATTATTATTTTAATTTAAATTTATATTAAAAAAAAAAAAATGTAAAAAAAATAAAAAATATAAAAAATATAATAATTTATTGTTAAATTTAATATTAAAGTCGAAATTTGTTATAAAATTAAATGTTGCTAAAAATACACATTTTTTAATTAATTAAAAAAAAAAAAAAAAAACCAAGAGTATATACTAAATAAATTGTTATTTAAATAAAAAAGCAAGTTTGAAAAATTTATTGAATTAATTATTAAATAATTATAATAAAACTAAAGCTATTAAAAAAATTAAAATAACAGCAAATATTAATATAAAGTTAAAAAAATAAAGTTAAAATTAAAGTTAAAAATAAAGTTAAGTTTTAAAAAAGTAAAATAATAATAATATTTAATATAAAGTTAAAAAAATAAAAATTAAAATTAAAAATAAAATTAAATTTAAAAATTATTATAAAAAAAATAAAACAATATATATAAAGTATAATAAAATAATAAGTAATTATAATTTAAAATTATATTTTATAATATAATAAAAACAAATATTTTATATAGTATATAATTAATATAGATTTATTATAATTAACGCTTAAATATTAGCTATAAAATATATTAAAAATAGTATAAAAAATTATTAAAAAAAATAATAAAATAAATAAACTATTAATTATGCTATATAATATAAACAAATAAAACTAGTATTTTATATTAAATAAAATAATATATATAAATAAGCTAGTTATATATAGTAAAAATATTAAAACTAATATTTGTATAATTTAATATATAAAAATATAAAACTTGCTTTGTTAAATATTTATATTAAACTAAACTTGTAACTAAAGTTTACAATAAAAGTTTACAATAAAAATTAACTACAAATTTATTAAAAAAGTTAACATATTAAAAATACTAAATAAAATATGTTTTTATAAATAGCAATTATATAAATAAAATAATATAAAAAATAATAGTATAAATATTTTAAATAACAAAATTAACAAAAATAATAATAAACTAATATTTATAAATAATATAATAATATAAATGTTTAAAATTTTATATAGCAATATATAAATATAAAAAAAATATAAAAATATAAAAAGCTAAAAAGCTATATTGCTATATTAATATATAATATAATATATTAAAAAAGTAAATAAAAACTTAATAAAATTAAAACTTTTAACTATATAAATTAAAAAGTTTAAATAAAACTATAAACTAATTAAATAATTATATATTAAATAATTAATTTATAAATTAATTAATTTGTTAAATTATTAACAAATTTATTGACTTATTAATAAAAAAAATCTTTTTTAAATTTTATAATAAACTATTAAACAATAAATAAAACTTTAATAATTTAACTAATTTTAAATAATTTTATATGTTTATATTTTAGTATTACTGTTTTAATATTTATATTTTAATATTTTTATATTTTTGTTTTTAATATAGCTAACTAAGTTTATAAATAAATTTACAAATAAATTTAGCTTTTTTATATAATAATAAAATCTACAATTAATTACTGTTGTTTAATTTAGTAAATTTATATAACTAATTAGTAAATTGTAATTTGTCGATTTTTTTGCTTAAAAAATAATTGCTATATAAAAAAAAAAAAGTATTAAATATTATATAAAAAAAATTAAATAATATTAAACAAAATATTAGCTTATATAAAGCTATATTTTAAGTATATATATTTAAGCAGTTTTTGTTTACTTTTGTTTTTTTTTTCTTTTTTTTTTTTTGTATATTTATTTATTTATTTATTTATATATATATATATATATATATATATACATATATATATAACAATAGTAGTAAAAATATAGCTGCTTATTTTTATTTGCTTATAGTATTTATATTTAATGCTTATATAAAATATATTATTTTATATATAGTTAAAAAAAAAAGGAAAAAAAGTTATATTTTAGTTAAAAAAGTATACAATTTGTTAAAAAGTTTTTAATAAACAATATATTTTTTTGCTATATTTTTACACTTAATTTTATTTTAACTCTTTTTTTATTTTATATATAAATAAAATATTATATAATATTTTATATAAATAATATATAAATTATTATATTATATTATATATAAATAAACTATGTTAAACTATATTATATATAAATAAAACAATATATTATATTATATATATATAAATATAAAGTATTATTTTATATTTTATAAATATATATAAAACAATATAATATATTATATATATATAAAACATTATATTATATTATATATAAATAAAATATATTGCGTTATATTATATATAAATAAACATAAAATAATATATTATAATATATATAAATAAAAAGTATTACATTATATATATATATAAAATATTATATTATGTTTTATATATATAAATATAAAATAATATATTATATTATATATAAATAAAATATTATATAATAGTTGTTTGTTATTTTAATATATAAATTAATTCGATTTTTATTAAATAAGCTATATATATATAATAATATATATTAATTATATATAAACAAAATATAAAGCTAGTTATACTATGTTTATATTAATAATTGATATTAAAAGAAGTTTTTTTATATAGCTAAAGATTTTATTATAAACAAAATTTTTGCTAGCGTATAAAATAAATACTTGTTTATATAACTATATACTTGTTTATACAACTATAGTATAAATATTACAGTATATAAATTATAACATATAGTTGTAATTAATATTAATATTTTAATATTAGCTTTTTTTTTTTTTAGTTATAACTAAATGTTGTATAAAAGCAAAAAAATAAAAAATAAAAGTACAACATTTTTTATAATAACTTAGTTTTATTATATAATAAATTAATTGTTTTATAACTATATATAAGTAATATAGTTTAATTATTTATTATGTTGATTTAGTTTATATATTATATAATATTTTTAATTAATTGAAATAATTAATTGTTACTTGTTAAATTATTAACTATAATTAGTTTAATAAAAATAACTTTTTTATATAGCAGTTAAATTTATAATAAATTATTAATAGTTAATTTAATAAACTTTATATAATTAATGAATTAGTTATAAATTGTTAACTTGTTTATTTAATAAATAATTGTTATATAAAAAAAAAAAAGTATTAAATATTATATAAAAAAAAATAAACAGTATTAGTTGAAATATTAGTTTATATAGTATAAAACTTCAGGTATAAATATTTAGTTAGTTTTTGTTTGTTTTTGTTTTTTTTTTTTTTGTTTTTTTTTATATGTTTGTTTATTTGTTTATTTATTTATTTATATATATATATATACTATATATATATATATATATATATATATATTTATTTATTTATTTATATATATATATATGTTGTATAATAGCAGTAGTAGCAGTATAATAACTACTACTTGTTTTTGTTTTATGTTTGTTTTTTTAAATAATATAGTATAGTTTTAAAACTTCGTTTAAACTAAAAACAATAAAGTAATAAAAATATATAACTTTTTAACTAAAAATTAAATTTACAAAGCTTTTATATAGTTGTTTTATATAAATATATATTTACTTTTGTACAAATAAATTTTTTTGTATATTTTTAGCTAATATGTTTAAGTGTACAATAAGTTAAAAAAAGTATTATTTGTATTGATGCTTTTATTAATATTTTTTTTAAGTGTTTGTTTTAAATGTTTTTATAAATATTTAAACAAAGTTTATATGTTAAAAAAAGTATTTTTAAGCTATTTTAATTCAAAATTAAAATATAATTATATTATTTTATATTAATAATTTTTAAAATAGTTGCTACTGCTATATTAATATATTATTTATTAAGTATTAACAAGTTTTTAGTTTTTAAAAAAGCATGTATAATATATATATTTAGCGCTTGTATAATATATGTTATTTTTAGTATAATTTATCAAAGCAAAAAAAAAAAAGAAAAAAGATTTAAGTTTATATTGCTTTTTATACAATAGTTAAAAAATAACTAATTCGATTTTTTAGTTCTTTTTAACAATGTTTTTTTTATATATATTATATAAATATTTTTTGTATAAATATATAATAAAATATTTTTATGTTGTATATAAATTGTTAAATGTATATATATTTTTTGACTTTTTTTTTAAATATAAAGTTTGTTATATATATATATATTAGTTAATTTAAAGTAAATGTATATTATATATATATATATTAGTTAATATATAATAAATATATATTGTATATATATATATTTGTTAATACGAAATAAAAATATATTATATATATTTATAATTTGTTAAAATGAAATAAAAATATATTGTATATATATATAACTTATTAATATAAAATAGAAATATATTATATATAAATAATTTTAAATATATACAATAAAAAAAAAAAATCTAAATAAATGTAAATATTTTTCAACTTTTTAAAAAAAAAAAATTATATAGTTTTAAATCAATAGTTTTTTTTATTATTAATTTAAAACTTTGTATATTTTAATTAAAAATTAAACTTAAAATGTTTAATAAGTGCTATATATATTATTGCTATATTATTAAAACTTGTATATTAATAGTAAATCTTTTATAATATTTAAATATATGCTTTTTTATATAAAAAAAAAAAGCGATTTTTATATAAAAGTTGTTTTATTTTATATACAAATAAAAAAAATGCTAATAAAAAAAAAAAAATTAACAAAGCTTTAAGTTTATAATTAATATAAACTTAAAGCTATATTTGCTTTAGCTAAAAATCAAACTTAAAATATATAAAAAAAATTATATATGTTATTATTATATTATTAAAACCTGTTTATAAAAAATAAATCTTTTATAATATTTAAATATATATTTTTTTATATAAAAAAAAACAGTTTTTATATAATAGTTGTTTTTTTATTATATATTTAGTTTTATTTTATTTACTAATGTTTTAATTTATATAATAAATTTATTAATAAATATTAAAGTTTTAAATATTTAATTTAGTTTTTGTTTTATAAATATATTAATAAAGTTGTTAATATTATTTATTTATTATATTTTAAAAATTTCCTTTTTTTTATATAATTTGTAAAATAATATAATATTAATTATAAGCTGCTTTTTTTATGTTGTTTCAAGTTTAATTAAATAATTATACAAAAATTTTAAGTTTAAATATAAAATTGCTAAAATTGAAATAATTTTTATTATAATTAAAATTTATTAAATTGTTATATATAAAACGATTATATTATTAAAATTATTAATTATATTATATAATTTACTTATAAATATATTATAAATAACTTTTTTATATTTGTTTAAGTTTTAATATATAATATTATTAATAATTTCAAAACTTGAATTATTTTTTATATATTGTTTTATTATATATAAAAAATATAAATTGTATATAAATATAAACATATTGAACTTTTTGTAATAATATTAATAATATGTTTTAAACTAATATAGTTTTAACTTAGCTAGTTTATATAGTAATTATATAATTTTTAAAATAATATTTTTGAAATATTTAAATTTTAGTTTAATTAACAATTATATAAAAATTTTTTTTGCTAGTTTGTTTTTTAATTGTATATATATTTATATAATGTTTTAAAGTTCGTTTAAAACATTATAGTTACAAATTAATAAAAGTTTAAATATAAGCAGTAGTTTTTAATTTATTTATTAAATAGTTAAAAATTAAATAAAAATTAATTTTTTTTTTAAAATTGTTATATTTTTATATAATAAGTTTTAATTTTTTATATAGCTTAGTTGTTTTTTTTTTAACTTTTTATACAAAATAAAACTTAAAAATTCGAATATTTTTATATTTTGTTTAATTATACTTAATAAACTGAAATACTTTTTGTACAACAAAGTTATTAATTTTAGTTATATTTAATTTTTTAAATAATATTTTAAATATATTAATTACGCTGTTTTTTTGCAATTTTACTGCTAATATATACACTTTTTATTTTTTTGTTATAAAAAAACTATAGTTAATTTGTTATATAAAAGTTATATATATATTTACATTTTTTTTTAATTTGTTATACTTTTTTTATATAATAAAAATTTAAAAATGTTAAACTTTTATTAAATTTATTTTTTTGATTTTTTAATATTTATATTTTTTTTATATAATAATAAAGTTTTATTTATATATATTAAAAATATATTGAACTATTTACTAAATTAACAATAATATCTGATTTTTTAATTAATTAAATTTTATATAATTTATTTTAGTTTTGCTTTTTTTTTTATATAAATATTTCGTTTTTTAAAAATAATAAAAATATATTATATATAGCTAAGCTATTGTATTTATTAATTACATAGTTAACTTTAACTTTTATATATTTTTTATACAATATTTTTATTACTTTTTTTATTATTTTAGCTTTTTATATAATATTTAGTAATAAAAATAAGTTTTAATTAATTTTTAAATATATATTAAAAACTAATAAAATAAATATAAAACTATTTAATTTTATAATATTGTTTAAAGTTTTAATTGTTATTTATAAAATTAATTTTTGTTTTATATAATAGTTTATTTTTATTTTAAAAATGTTATATATATATTAAAATAGTTTATATATTTTTTTTATTTTATTTATTATTTAATAAATTTTAATAAATATTATATAATATTATATATTTGTTATTTATATATAATTTCGAAATTCTTTAAACAAAAAGTTAATATTTAAATTATAAACAATATAGTTTAGCAATTTTTAATATATATTAATTTAATATTTATATAATATTTTTTATATATTATATATAAATATAAATTTTAAAAATATTGCTGTTTAAAAAAATGTTATAATGTTAATAATATAAAAAACTTGTTTACTGTTTATTTGTATAATATTAATTATTACTTTATAATTGAAATTGCAATTGTTTTTAATTAAAAATTTAAAACGTTAAAATATTTAATTATATAATTAATAATAATAACAAAACTTTTAAATCTTTTTTAAAGTTAAATAGTTTATATTATGTTTTATATAATTAAATATTTTATATAAACATTTTATATAAAAGTATTTAAATTAATAATATAATTATTAAAGTTTTATTTTTATAAAATATATATTAACTTTATATAAACTTGTATTAAAAAATAAATATTTTTATTTATATATAATAAAAATAGTTTTTTTATTATGTTATATAATTAAGTTTTTTATATTATTAAAATATATTTTTAAACAGTTAGCATTTTAAAAAAAAAAACAAAAATAATATTGCAATATTAAATATATAATAAGTTGTTATATTTAATATATTTTTTATTTATATAGTACTAATTATAATAATTATATAACTGCTACTAAAACAAATATATGTTATTTTTAATGTTTAGTTTACTTTTATATAAAAATATATTTAAAAATAAGCTTTTAATTGTGCTTTTTTTACTGTTAAATAGTTTAAAATATTTATATTTTATAATTTATTTTAATATTTTATATAATATTAATTATTTAATATAAACTAATTAAACAAAATAATAATATTTTAGTTTTAAATATTTTTATTTATTATATAATATATAAATATATTGTTTATAAAAAATTAAATCAATTAATTCTTTTATTTTTTATTAATATTTTAATTATTTTTATTTAACTTTAATTTAATATATTTTTTATATTTTATAAAATATATTAAAAACATATTAAACATAAATATATAATTAAAAATTGTGTTATATAAATTAAAATATATATTTTTAATACAAGCTTTTTTTTAAAATATATAATTAATTAATTAATAGTTTAACTTTTTATATATAAAATATTTTTTGTTTATATAAAAATTTTAAATAAATTGTTTTTTTAATTATATAAAGTTTTATTAAATATTAAACAAATTTGAAAATTTTTATATATTTTTAAATTAAAAACTTTTTATATAATTGTTTTAATAATATTTTTAGTTAATAAAATATATATCGTTTATTTTTTATATAAAATATTTTAATTTATTTTTATTTGTTATTTAAAAATAAACTTATAAGTTAATAAAAAAGCTTTTATATATAAGTTTTTAAAGTATTAAAACTGTTGTTAATTTTAATATATTTTAATATATTTATATAATAGTTATATTAAATTAAATTTCGCTTTAATAGTTTATATTAAAAATTTGTTATATTTTTATAAATTTTATAATTATAATATTAAATATATTATAAATAAAAAAGTCAAAATTTTTTTTTTTAATTTATATAAAAGTAATATTAATTTAATTAATTTAATATTAACTATAGTTTATATTTATATTAAAATAAATATTTATTATATAATAAATTTCGTTTTATATTTTTTTTAATTCAATATTATATATATAAAAGTTTTTTATACAATTTTTTAATATTGTTAAAAAAACAATATAATATTAGTTTTTTATTATTTTAAATTATTAATATATATTAATAAATAGTTGTGTTTTATTATACAATAAATTATATAGTTTGTTAAAATAATTTTTTTTTTTTTTTTTATATTTTTTAAAAAATAGCGTACTTTTTTAATAAAATTATTCTGTTTTATATATTTCAAATCGAACATAATTCAAAAAATATATTTAATGTTGTTAAATCAAATATTATATAAATATAAAACTGTTATTTAAAAATATATAAAAAATAATATATTATAAAATATTTATAAACTAATTAAAAATTTAGTTTATAATGAATAATTGTTATATATTAATATATAAAATTAAAAATATATTTATATTTAATAATTAATTATATAAACAGTATATTATTTTTTTTTATAAATATTTAAAAATATATATTTAAAATTAATTTTAGTTATATTAGTTCTAATTAAAATATATTTATATTATTTGTAATTATATAAAGTTATTAATTTGAAATAAATAAATCAAATATTTATACAAAAAATAATAAAATCAATTAAATAATTAAAAAAAAAGCTTATTTATTATTGTTAAATAAATATTAGCTTTATATAATTTATACAAGTTTTATTTGTTATTTTGTTTTATTGCTACTATTATATTATATATTTTTATATTTTAAAATATTAAACATTTTTTATTAAATTAATTTGTTTGTTTAATTTTATATTTTATATATTTAATGTTTAAAGTTTTTAATATATAACTTTTGTAATAGTTAATTAATTAAGTTTAAATATTTATATTTAATAATATAACAAGCTATTTAAATATTAAATATAACTAATATTACTATTACAATATTGAATTTTTAATTTTATAATTAAACATTAATATGTTTTTATATATAACATTTTAAAAGTTTATAATTAAAAATAATTTTATTTTATTAGTTATTGTTATTATATATAATAAAAAGTTCTTTTTTATTATATAATTGTTTTAATATTATTATAATTAAAAATATAAAAAAAAAAAATAAAAAAGTTTTATTATTTAACTTTTATATAATAAATAGTTTAATATAATTATATATTATCGTTTTTAATATTATTTTTTATATTTAAAACTTTATAATATTATAAAATATATTTTAATACAATAGTTAAATTTGATTTTTTATTTTAAACTTTGTTATATAAAAATTATTTAATTTATATAAAGTAAAAACTTCAAAATATAATATAAAAATTTATTAGGCTTAATTAAATTTTAAACTAGTTTTATTTTTATTTTTGCTAATTTATAATATATTTTATAATTACTAATTAATATTAAATAAGTTTTATATATATAATAATATATATAAGTTATATATAAACAAAATATAAAGCTAGTTATATTATATTTATATTTATAATTAATTTTAAAAAAAGTTTTTTTATATAGCTAGAGATTTTATTGTAAATATAATTTCTGCTAATATATAAAATAAATGCTTATCTATGTAACTATATATTTATTTGTATAACTATAATACAAATACTGCAACATATAAACTATAACATATAGTTGTAACTAATATTAATATTTTAACAAATAATATAATAAATATTTAAAGCAATTTTTTTTTTGTTAAAAAGTAATTAATTATAATTTATATATTTAATTTTTATAAGTTATAAATAAGTTATTTTTTTAAAAAAAAATAGTTATAAATTAATTAATATTAATTTAATTATTTAAATAAATTAAATAATTTTATTATATAATTAAATAAATAACTTTATTTATTATTATTTTAAATTGTTTTATATATATATATATAAATAATCTTTTTATAAAAAAACTTTTAATTTTTTTTTTTTTTTTTTGTAAATTTTTTATATAATATAGCTTTATTTATTTAAAGCTTTGTTTTTTTTATAAACTTTATATAACAATATTATATTAATTATTAAATATTATAAAAAATTATATATAAAGTTTAATATTAATAAATATATATTTTAATTATTTTAATATTTGTTAATATAAAAATATAATTTTTAATTTAAATTATAATTAGT